>LPNX010742836.1:837-88865 GCA_001517045.1 Pseudotsuga menziesii
ATAACAATAAACTTAGTTTGTTGAAGCATTTGTTTAAATCATTGTATTTGCTATTTGTTAAGGGGATTTTGCAGATATTTTCTATTTGCTGAGCTGAACTACNGGACATTTTTTCTTCCTTCAAGTCTTGTATGTTGTATTTAGTCTCCTAATGTGTGCCAATTTTTTCAAAGATTTGTAAGATTATCTTTCTTTTTCAATTTAGTGGTTATTATACTATCAACCTATTATATAGAAAAAGAATGCCATCTATGGTTTTCTAAGGCTGATACATAGAACATATTGTTAGCACATTTTCACTTAACTTCATTTGCATTTTGTAGCATTTAAATCTGGAATTGAGGGGAAAAACGAAGAAATCTTAACATCCGAGTTGGGTGGAGGAGCGCGAATCCACTACATTTTTCAGTCAGTATTTGTCAAGAGATTAGATGTATGTTATCTACCTTGTACACATGATTTACTTTTTCAAATTCATAGACTTTTTTGTTCAACTGTAGGCATTAAGCTATTTTATGTCTTTTATGATTCTGTATTGACTTTGTGACTGCAAGACTTTGCTTAACGAATCAACAAAGTAACAATTTAACACACTTATCACTCTGTGACAGGATGTTGATCCCTGTGATGGTCTGACGGATAAAGTTGATCCCTGTGATGGTCTAACGGATAAAGATATTCAAACAGCTATTGAAAATGCAATTGGATTAAGAAGTGCACTCTTTGTACCTGAGGTGAGAAGCAGCCTTTTAGTTAGGATTTGGTACTATTTCTGTTTCAAATAGCTAAGAGTGTACTGATTTGAAAGAAACAAATTTGCTATGGAGATGAAGACAGTGTTACTGAATTTTACTTTTTATAATTCTATTGTTGCTTGCATGCTTGTGGATCAGCATGCGGCTCTTTGGCTATGAAAGAAGTCATAGAATTTTTTTAACAAATTTGCTATGGAGATGAAGACACTGTTAGTGAATTTTACTTTTGCTAATTCTATTGTTGCTTGCATGCTTGTGGATCAGCATGCGGCTCTTTGGCTATGAAAGAAGTCATAGAATTTTTTTAACAAGCTGGTGTGTGGACTATTTGTTGGTGGTGATTGACCCAGCTTGTTGCACTGCTAATATGAATACATGTTGTTCTGTCTCTGCATTAACATTTTCTGTATGTATTTGTTTGCGTTGTTTATCTGGTGAGTGTGATGTACTTGAATTGTGTATTGGTAAATGTCTTTCACAGGCTTTAATGGTGCCTTCAAGAGCAGTCTTGTGCAAGATGTTATTGAATGGACATACTCAGCTCCATTTCTATAATCTTGTTTTCAATCACAGTACATGTCAAGGAGCAAGCTTTATCAAATCACTTATAGGAAGGACTATATCCATTTTGGAGTTGTATTTTCAGTTCTAGATGCCTGTCATTGAAATTGCTGTCAGCTCTTTCGATACTCTTTCACAGAGCTACAATAATTACCTAATGGATGGTGTAAGTTGGTGGTTAGGATAAGTTTAACCTTATTAATAAACTTGCGGTGGGCCTTCTAAGCATAGTGTCAGCCCCTCACCTCTCCTGTATCTGGCTACTCCCAGGAGAGAACGACTTCTGCAATTCTTGGCAGCCTGTACGATTGGTCACACAACATTTACTGAATAACTTGGCTTCTCAAGAAGGATCACGATATGGTTAAGATAGGTCGCTGCTCAGGAAAATATCATGAGCTGCTCAGGAAAAGATCATGATTTTGTAAGAGATAACGCTGCTCCAATTAATGACCACAGTAGTGTTAAAGAAGATTGCTTCCCAGATTTGATGAGCCCTCAAGGAAGGTTACGCTGCTGCCCCCAATGAAGAGATGGGTCTCTCTCTTCAATAGTAATGATGCCCACGATTATAATAAGATTCCATGCCACAAATGGGGAAAGGATTTACTGCCCCTCACCTCAAGCACTGCCCACAGTAATCTCTTGCCCTGAAATATAATAAATAAGCCCACGTCTTTAATAGAGACTTAGTGATATGGATGGATTATAGATTATTACTGACTGTTATTGCCCATCTATAAACGTCGATAGAACCATTCCCTTTCAAGCCAGTTTGCGCTGTTTCCATCTCCGAGACAAAGCATCCCATTTCTCTGGTGTGCTTATTATTATCTGGCCCTTTTCAAGGAGCTTCAAATCAGTTGCAGATTCACCTGTCAGCTCAACTACTTTCAGTTCCAATCCTTTGCCAAATTTCAGCTCCCAATCTCGATATCGCTTTTTGGCAAGAGCTTCTATAGGAGCAATATAGACACATCGAAATACACTGTCTGTGCCTTTTTGATGCAATCGTAGTAAAGCAAACTCAGCACAGATAGTCTTACCGCTACCAGTAGGTGCTGCAACTAAAACATTATCATCTGAGTTATAAAGCACAGTAAATACCTGAGTTTGAATAGGATTGAAGTGTCTAAACTGTTGATAAAGTGATTCATATGAGGGATTTCTTAACGCAGACACAGGAAGTGGCTGCAAGTATAGAAACTCAGTTGGAGGTGGGTATTTCTCTGGAAAAATAAGATGTCTAAATGAAACTGGAAATATTGTCTGTGACCCTAACCACTTATGACCATATTTTTTTTTTTAAACTACAGGTAGCGTCGCTATATCGACGGCTTGTCGTGGAACTTTGCGACGTCTTGCCGTCGATATAGCGACGTCTTTTCGTCGATATAGCGATGTTGTACCATCGCAGGTATTGGGGTTGGGATTTTTTCATTCTAGGAAGGGCCGTCGCAATTGCGACGTATTCCCGTCGCTCTTGCCACGCAATTAACGGGTCGTCGCTATTGCGACGAAATGAGTGCCATGGGAAAAAAAACACTTAGACGTGGCAATATCCACGCTTTTCCGTGGATATTGCCACGTTTTTGCCATGGCAAAATTGATCACTTGTACTAGTGTAACGAAGTAAACTTAGGAATTTACTACAGAGTTCTTTCATGGTCATAGCACGTAGCCTTAATTCATAAAATTTCTTAGCTTTTTCTTCGTAGTACTATTTTGAAAGATACTTTCATTTAAAGTGATTCTTGTAGGTTTTCCTTGTTAGGTAACATTCTTTAATACCTTTTAATTTTTTTATATCTTGCCACCAAATATCTGCTTTTCTGGTTAAGTTATAGATAACTATTTTTTTCTTTAATTTATCAAAGTAGTTATAGATTAAAAAATATTTATTCATTCAAGATAACCAAGCTTCTGCTTCTTCCCCTCTTTCGATCTTTTCGTTAAACATAGGAGGTATGATCTTTTTGAATTCTCCAGAAATTTCTTCATAAGGTTTGTATTTATTTTTCTTTTGATTATTTTTACTACTTTTTCTAGAATCCTAATGTTTTTTTGTATAGTGCTTGGATAATTACCCAATGGAATATTCATCCTCATGTATGGAAAATTCTAACTTTCTTCCCTTACGTTTGTAAGGTGTAGTTTTCTCGTTATTAAGTTCAGGTTCTTTGTGTTTCTCTTTCTCATTACTATGTAGTTTAGATAGAAAAATGTTATTTAAATCTTCTTGTGCTTTCAAAATAAGCTTGTTATCTTCTTTAACTCTTTTTAATTCCACTCTTAATTATTTAACATTTTGTTGTAACTCGAATGGTTTTTCGTTTGACTCTCATTAAGATTTACCCAATTTCACCCTCCCTTAGATTACCCTCTTCATTCTTCACTGGATTTATGAGATGAGATTCTTCTTCTCTAGACATTCCCATAATTTCCTGCGAAAACATAGTTATTCTTTTCTTTTCGTTCGTAAGAGAATCAAACCACAAAAGGATAAAGTTAGTTTTTCTGGTTTTATCATTTTAAGTGTTGGTCTTGTTCAGGCCAAATGTTGTAACCATGCTCTGATACCATTCTGTCACACACCTATAAAATCCAAAATAAAAAAAATTAAATATCTAAACATATGACTCTATACTCCTTACCAAAAGAATATTGTAGTTTAACTATATAGTAACTTATATTGGTTTCCTTACTTATTTTGACAAGTTATAAATTATACATATGTTTGCATATGGTTATTGACATTCTCATGTTACACATGATGGTGATGTTCTTGACACTTTCTAAATTTATCCTACTACATTCTTTTGCTAAGGGTTGCATATCCCTAATACTAAGTCTCAACCATAGCCTTCACACACTAACTCACAAAACATGATGCTAGCTGCATATTTTAATGAAGAAACAAATGTTTGGGAGACTATGGTGTATAGTCTTGATCCAATTACTTGTCATGAATTAAACTTATGTTGACCCAAGGTATAAAAATGGTATTTTGCGTAAGGTGTATAAACAAAGTTATAAATGCTTGATTTACTTGCTAACAAATTTGGGACCTATGGTGTTTATACCTTAGTCAAAGTTTGATCCACAAAAATATAATCATTGAGATGTTATAACATACGATTTATCCATGCGATACATTGGGAGGTATAAGGTTATGATTTGGTTTGACTTTTGTAATAAAGGTTTGTCCTGGCTGTAAGTTGGCAGTGCATCCAGGCATTTAAAAGCATGCCTGAGATTTAATCTCATCCCTCCACTCGTACTACACGTTGGCAAGGGTTTCTGCAAGGGTTCAATGTGGTCTTTGGCATGTCTAAATGTTTCATTTTCATTTTTTTTTGGTCTGCAAGGTTTTTGGAAGAATCTCTTCCTTTCATGGTTGCGTGAGTAGTTTCACCTCTTAAAAATCTTACCGAGTTTGTTAATGTCATCCTTATTGTTTTCTTTTGAGGTGTATTGGAGGTTTTACTCAGATTTGATGGTCGCTGAACAATATCAGCCTTGTTGGTTTACAACAAAGCAAATCCGGACCAACGTTTCAATGGCCTTTCGACTGCCTTTAACCTGGTAAGTTAGTCTTAAGTTCTATATTTGTTTATTAAATTCTTTTTATGACTATTGAACCAGCAAATGACTGACTGGGGTTTTTTTTTAAATGTAGGAAGAGGAGGAATAAGGGATAGTAAATGACATGTCACTTTTTTCTTTTACTCAGATATTATCATCACGTTTTTCAGGTATTTTGTTTTTGGGGTAGTGGGGTCCATAAAAGGTATGTCGAGTGGGTACTCGTTGGATGCAGAATTTAATTCCGCATCCAACGAGCTCTCTCGATCTAAATTTGAGTAAAAATACGGGGAGATATGTTGAAAATACAAACAAAAAAAGTAGTTTTTTTATGATACCTATCCCCAAATTTATATTTAAAAAGTGTTTAAGACCTATACGGTATTTCAAATTTAAAGCAATTTCATTGGCTAACACATGATGACATGGAAGTTGAGTTAAGGTTAAAAGGCCCATTTTGAGTTGAAATTTCCTCTAATGGAAGATGATCATGATCATGATCATGATTATGATGATGATGAGGAGGATGAGGATGATGGGGATGAGGATGAAGATGATGATGGTGATGAAGATGATGTTGTTGATGATGGTGATGATGACGATGCAATTGTTGTTGATGATGATGATGTTGATTATAACATTGATGATGCTGATGATGAGGATGATGTCGATGATAATGATGATGGTGATGATGATGGCGATGACAACAACGATGATGATGATGATGATGATGATGACAATGATGATGTTAATGATGATGTTGAGAAGTATGAATATGTTGATGATTATGATGATAGCATTGATGATGATGATTTTGATTAGACCATTGTTGATAATGATTATGATAATACCGTTGATGATGGTGATGATGATAGTGATGATGATAATGGTGATGATGATGATGCTAATGATGATGATGATGATGATGAAGGATGATGATGATGAGGATGAAGGATGAGAATAGAGATGAGGATGAGGTTGAGGATGATGTCAATGATTCAATTCCATATATTTAGTAGCTCATTAATAATAGAATCGATATATACATTCATATATTTAAATTGGTACTTACCTAAATTATTTGAACATATACAATACATAAGTATTCAACCATTATATATATATGTAGATAGATAGATAGATAGATAGATAGATATGAGTAAAAGAAAAAAGCAATATGACATTTTACAAAAAATATCACAAATGAGATGTTGCATAAAAAACTACCTGGAATAATCATCATATGGTCCGTCATGCAAATATATCCTAGATTCCAACATTGCTACAATGCCATTGATATTATTCTTAATCTAACTCAGCATATGTATCATCATCTAGTTCAGAATCACTATCGTTGAAAGGATTACTGATATCAACATCATCATCAATGTCATTTTCACTTATATATTCATCATCAATATCATCACTGACTACATCATTTGGATGATCATCCTCTTGATCAGAGTCTTCATCTAACACATCTATTTCAACAAACAACTACTCCCGATCAACATAACCTTCTTCTTCAACATTATCTTCTTCCTCTAGTGCATTATAATTGATCCATCTTCTTCTTGGATCATATCTAACAATGTATGACCAACCTGATTTACCTGGAACCTCTAAGTAAAATACCTCCTCACATTGACTTGGAAGAACATAAGGCTCTGTACCCGGCTCAAGTGCCCTTGTATTAACCATGGTAAATCCATTGGCATGCTCAATAACAATTCTTTCAAGATCACATTCATTCATTCGTAGCTTATACCATTTGACCTCAAACATAACTATTTTAAAGGAATTAAAGTGACACCCAATTATATCTTCCAAATAACCATATTACCTATTTTCATATACTTATGGATGCTTGTCACTTCTAGAGTAAACATTACTGACTTGAAAAACTACAGTTATCCCATAATCAGATGTTTTTTTCCTGTCATCCAACTTTTTGATGCAAAATTTACGACCATTTCACCGCATAGCCTTATGGTGTATCAACTGCATCATGACTGACTTAGTAAATAAATATATAAGAAGAAATAAATGAAAGAAATACATTGATGTAATGGGAAACAATGAAAATAATGAGAAGTGTAAATATATTATTCCTTTTTATCTTTTAAACCACTTGCTAAATAAATTTACCTTTGTGTAAGTTCACCAATATATTCTTCTCGATAACAATGCACTGTTTTAATCAATTTACTAACCCCTTCACATGATAAATTACCATAGAATTCTATACATTGTTCTATCCATTCCTCCATCCACTCTAGATTGTTTGTAATGTATAAATGTAGCGCATCCCACACGTGACCATAGTATATTAAAAAATAACATTTAAGAATTGAAAATTAGCTATCATTAAAGGAAATTAAGTTTACCTTGAAATACTGATGGAATATTAAAAATTACATGAATATATAAATATAAAATTGAAAAATTAATTGTATAATAAATTAAATCTATTCCATTAAAATACCTTTCACTTTATTTGTTCTACCTTTTCCTAACAGGACCTCCCCTTCAATTTTGTTGATGGAGTGGACATGCCAAATGCGAGGAAGATTGATATTTTTTGCTAAATTTGGAAGATACTGACTAATATACACCATGGATTGATATACCATATCCCTGCACCATAGAACCCTCAGTACATGCTCTTTGTCTAACAAAAGCCTTCAATGACTTCAAATTCCTTTCCACCATCCACATTGACCTTGAGTTTACAGGTCCACACAATTCAATATCCTCAATTTGGTGTATGAGATAGTGTTCTTGTTCATTGAAAAATGTTGGAGGTAAATACTTATGCATTTCACACATTAGACGAGGGTTTTCTCTCTTCCAATACCTAATATCTTCTCTATGGATTTGTTTAAATGAAATCCACCTACAAATAATGCAAGAAAATAACAGTCATCAGCAAGATTTAGGCATATATAATAAAGTTCTAAGTTGTAAAACAAAAAATGTCAATAACAAAGCAGACTAAAACTCTAAAACCCACATGAATTCTGGAAATTAACCACAGTAAAATTGAATATTGATCGATGATTTAATTACAATGATGAGAAAACCTTTTATAGGTAAAAAATACACAGTTTCACTAAAAGGGTGTGATCCTATGTTTTAATTAATACTACATTAATATTAAAATAATTGCTCGTAATATTAGATACATATCACTGCTGTCGTCTTTTAGAATGCTTTGTCCTCAAAGCAAGGGTAAGGACAGGTTTTGTTGACAAAATTGTTTTGTCTCCCATGATGCGTCTTCATCTGGAAAATTCTTCCACTTAACGAGATATTCCTTGTGTTCTAGAATGAATTTTTCTTTCTCGGATTGCAATGATTGCCTCAGGTTCCCAAATGACCCTTCCTTCTTCATCTAACATAGGAAGTATTGTTTGCACTATTTGATGTTTACCCAACATTTTTTGAGACATGATACATGGAAGACATTGTGGATACGAATTTTATCAGGTAACTATAATTTATATGCCACTTGAATAATCTTCTGGATAATCTGGTATGGTCCATAGAACTTTGGGGCCAACTTGTCTGTCCCTCCAATTTTAAGGGATACCTATTTATAGGTTTGGAGTCTTACGAATACCCAATCTCCTACTTCAAATTCTCTTTCGCTTCTACGTTGATCTTCTTGTTGCCTCATGCAATTCAACCTCATTTGCATCATCATTGACATCATCCTCAACCTCATCCTCATCATAATCTATGTTATAATCATAATCATCATCATCATCATCATCATTGCCATCATCATCACCACCATCACCATCATCATCCTCATCATCATCATTTACATCATAATTGACCGCATCCTCATCCTTAGCCTCATCAACATCAATGCTATAATCATCATCGTCATCAATTTTCTCATCGTCATCGTCATGTTCATCCTTGTTAGAATAATTGTAGTCATCATCATCTTCATATTTATGATCAGGAATGGTATAATAATCATACTCATCATCAATGGTATCATCATAATAATCATCATCTTCATCCTCATCGTCATCATGGCTAGCATCATCATCATCATCATAATCTCCATCATCATCAACATTATCATCATCATCATCACCATCGTCCTCATCATCCTCATCATCCTCATCAACATCATAATCATCCTCTTCCTCAGAAAAAAAAATTAAGTGTTTATTAACACACTCCCTAGTATTATCAATGTGAATTCTCTTTATTACTTGTCCAAACTAATTTTCAACCCATGATTTTAAAGCAACAAAAGTATTGGAAACTTTTCTTTGAGTTTAAAGAAGCAAAAACATGTGCACCAAATTGATGATAAAGGAAAGTGAGAATATGTTATGCACCAAAATAGGATGGAATGTAAATTAGCCTAGTTATGTTATTATGTACTAATTCAAGTAGTGTGCGTGCTCGCCATGATTGACCAGATGGAAATGGATTTTTGTGATGCTTACCCAAGAAACCATGACAAACAACATTACTGCACGAGACAAGGGTTAGGCCATGAACAATTTGGTTCTTTTAAAGTTGTTATAAGTAACGATATTTTTCGGTCTCGTGAAAAAATCATTAGAATCTAACTATTAAAACTATCATATCTATAATTAGTTAATAACCCATCCCATACATGAGAATTCCCCTCTACATTATGATCAAAGTCAGTATGGAATTTCCTTATTCTATTCTTCTCTCTAATACTAAAAACTATGTAATAAATCAAACAGTACACTTTTACATCTATGCATTCAACAAAGGTGATACTTTGATTCTTTAGGGATAAATTTTTACCTAGCCATACAAAATAGAACTACTAAAATATTTCCATTCTACAATAGAAGGACCACTAAATCCAATCATTTTATATCAGTTGCATTCAATTGCTACTTAGTAGATATAACATTTCCAAATTGCAACTTTATTAAGGACAGTTAAGCATGCCTGCAAGTCATTTTTTAATTCAAATTTCAGTAGTGTTATACCAAGCCTGTAGAGTGGCACTAAAAATGAAAATATGAATTGAATAAATCCTAAGGGTCTCCCCACGATATTTTTGAATGAATTAGCATCATATAAATTGACCTTTTCATTTAATATAAGGGTATGTGTCCATCCCTTTGGCCAATTCAATCACATGGGTCTCCATACTTGAATATATGGCATTCACATTGAAACAGGTTCATTTTCAAGTTGAATTTTGACATATAAAGACAAGCCTTATCCACAAAAACATGAAGAGATGTTCAATATAAGGTTACATTCCCAATTTTTTTTCAAAGAGTGAGATGCCCATAAACCTACACTACCATTTCTTTCTTTCATTTAACCTTGCACTACCCAAATTTTCCTCCAAAATGTCCTTACATATAGGGAAATGTTATCATATTGAATAATTTGAATTTATGTTTTGAATGAGTTGTTAGGTAGTAAGAATGCATACACAATATCATTCATAGAATATCTCTATTTTTCCTCCATAGTTGACTGCCTCAACTTATAGCAACTAGCTAAGACTATTTTTTGGTACACACATATACAAAAAAACCATGCAACTAGGTGCACATGCTTAAAGAGAAGATTGGATATTATATAGTATTATTATATTATATTATATGATAAAATTATGAACATAAAAAAACATTAAACATAAAAAAAAAACACAAAAACAACATACATTATCTTTTACCATTTACCATCATTGCGGCTTCCCTCCCTACTAGCCTTCTCTAAAGACCTCCTGCACAAATGCTCCATTCCTCTCAGAATAGTAAGAGAAGAGTCAACAAAACTTAACCCACTAAGAGCAAGGAGACATTGACAAGTATACATCGGCGGCAAGTGGACCTTGACAAGAAAACCTCAGCAACATCAATGACCTCGGCAAGAATTCCTTAGCAACATCAAACATTTTGAGAAGGAAATATGCCTCCAAAATCGGTTAGGTTTTGTCTCTTTATAGAATAAAATATTCCCATTAATGAGTGTCCTATTATCCTGTTCAAATCGGGTCATTCAACATCAATGTGATGGATAAATTTACCAAAAGACCTACTCTATGCCTTAGTTCGTCGTCGAGATTCATTCTCTGTAGTCATGGGTCCGGTTAGTGGAGTAAATTCAGCTCTCTTTTCTAAACCTCAGTTCATTGTTGATATCCATTCTATGTAGTCATGGATCAAGTTAGTAGAGTAAATTCATCTCTGATTTCTAAAGACATATTTAATTGTAGTTAGTTTAATTACAACTTTCTCTTTAACTCGAAACAATTTATTATAATCATTGATACTGATGAAAAATAAAAATTGATGTTTTCCATTATTTGTGTCTAGACCCAACCATTGTTGCATGCAATGAAGTTGTGTGATAATAATGAACTAAACTAAGCATCTCATAATATTATCATTTCATTCATGCCCCAGAATAGTAGTTCCCCAAAATATCACACATGTTTCGACTGCATGCTTCTTGGTTCAATAAGTATTGTACAGAAAATCGATGCTTGTTTTTACTTTGAAATTAAATGCTAAGTCTTAGTTGAAAATATTTTCGTAAGAAAATTCGTTACTTAGTATTGTTATTATATTATATTATTATTATGGATATTGGTTAGTAGACCAAGATGAGGAAGTGTGATGACCTCCTCTCCTATATGGTTAAGTTTGGTTGTTTCTCAAGGGACTGGACACCCCTTGATGATATCACCAACACTTAACCTTTAGGAGCAATAGCAAGACCAAAGGATCACTTGATCCAGTTTAGACCTTCCTATATGGTGATGATGAAAACAATTAAAGTCTAGAACATGTGGACTATATACCTTGAGATAGAACACCTTGTTGACTACGTTTGTCCTTGTATTCCTCATTATTCAATTATCCTTTAAGATATTTGCAACTCTGATCTCTTTATGTTTAGGGGCTATGCTAGGGCTTCTTGGGTGCTAGACTTTAATTACCATGCAATTCTTTAGATATTTATGAAGGATGGATTTTTTCTTAAACCATGAAATGGCCCCTAATGTTGATCCGTGTGCCTTAAAGTTCATCCATGAGGCTTAACTATGGGTTGGATTGTTGATTAACTTGGACTATGGATTAAAATTTGAATTTTGGGATATATTTAAATGTGGACTCAACCGTGGCTAGGTTGTGACTCAATTGTGGGATGGAACCATGAACTACCTTGTGGTTTTCGGACTATGTTTCCACCTTTTCTGAGCCCTAGATGGAACCATGAACTGCTTTATGGGCCGTGAATGTAAATTATATTTTGTAACATTGTTATTTTTTAGTTTCATCAATTATAATATTGTTACTGCACATGGAATTTGGTAACGCATTAAACTTTAGAATATATGCCATTAGTGGACTGACCAAGATTTGAAGTTGTTGTTCCTGAAACCTAATTTTTTAAAGTTTTGTTGGTCCATTCCCAGTATTTCTTTCCCCCTTATTTCCCAATCAACATCCAAGGGTGGATGATGCACACCTAAAAACATATACATGCTAATTACTTACCTACAATTTTCATTTCTTAAGGAAACAAAACAATAGTAAAAATATGTAAAAGTTCTTTTGAGAATTGAAAGAGTTGCTGCTGCAACTATCACCCAATTTTTTTTTTCCATTTTTTAGGACCCCCTATGGTTTTTAGATTTTTGCTACTTAAACCTATTTTGAACTTTGAAAGTCCATCATTCATGACTTGTTTTCACCCTGCAGAAATTTGAAGAAGTTGATTCTAAGGTAGAAAGTATTTTTTATCTACATCAGTGGATGAGTCTCCTTGTTTGATCCACACTCGCGGTTGACTGTCAAGTTTTAATTCGAAGCGGAAATTTCTTTTTGAGTTTTGACCCATTATGGCGGGTGGTTTTTTAAGTCAGAGCCACAAGAGCGGGTGCATCATTGTTTTGATCCACTGCAGTGGATGCTTTTTCAAGATCACAAAGTGGATCATTTCTTGTCGTTGCATTGGAATCTTTCCAGATATTTGGCTACTATGGTGAGTAGGTTTGTAGGTTGAGTATCGAAACTTGTTCCAATTTTTGTGACCTGCTACATCGGATGAATTTTCTTTTTCTACTGCAACAGTGGTAATTTTTCTTTTTCAACCTCCCGATCCTCACTGAGCCCAGTTCATCGGAATCATTGTCATCTTTAAGCCACTATAGAGGTTGTCTTTCAATGTTATATTCTGATGCCATTTCATTTGTCGAAGCCGCAACTTAAAGCGGGTGTCTTGCTAGAAGTGAGCCAATAGTTGTGGCTACGTTCTGACCTTTGAGTCGTAGTTATCGGGTTTCTTTTCAACTCGAGTTAGTTGTGTCCTCTGATGTTCTATGTTTGGCGCCAACGACATTTTTGTTTTGCGTGTGTTGTTTTAATTCCCTACCTTCCACTTTTAAGTGATTTTAACCTTTGTGGTATATATAGATTGGGAGGGGTTTTTGTTTTTACCATTGATGGTGAGTGCATTAGAGTTGTAAGTGGCGATTTTATCCCATTTGGGGAAGCCATTGTGATTTTCTAAAACCACCATCTAGAGCTCACGTGGCACATTAGGCCAAGCATCCATGACTGTTGTCGAGCTTTTCGCCTGTGAGGTAGGTTTTTCATTTACTTTATTTTGATTGATGGTTTGATTGAAGGTGCAACCTGTCAGTTTTTTATACACCGTGTAGGGATTTTGGTTGTTGGGTGTTTTGGTTTAAAAAAAGGATATCTCCTTGCCTTTGTTAGTTTAGTAGTTTTATTTTAATCTTTGACCTAATTGCAGTTGCTCGACTTGTTCCCATGGAGTTTCGTCGTTTTCATTCTCGGGCATTTCTCCCATGGGCTTGGTAGCTAATGATGGATCCCTAGAGGCCCGAGCTTTTTGTTAGCCTGGGTCTAACCTAGTTCTCACCCTTGTGTGGCGGTGGAGGCTGCAGTTTGTTCAATTCATGCAAGCCTTTTAGGTTTTGGCTATTGTACTCTATCTCCTCGCCAAGGTATTTTGATCCTGGTGATTGAACCTAGGGCATCACGGCCATTTAGATTCTGTGCGCTACCTACAGACTATGATCCCCTTATAGATATTCATGTGTGATGGCGAGAGGGTAGTTAGGATTTTGGTGGTTTTCTAGGTTAGAATCGAAAGGGATTCCCTAGCCGAAGCCTTCCTATGCTAAAGGGTTGTGTTTTGCAAAGTTTGGTCTCGCTAAGCTGTGGTGCGGTTTTCTGGTCCAATGACAGAAGAGAATGTGGTAAAAGAACATATTGGTTTGTTCCTTGGAAAAAATCATGTTCCTAGGGTGTTTTGATGCCATAATAATTATTTTTTCCCAAATGCATGAGTTTTTTTAATGTTGTAAATGCTAAGACATTTTTTGTGTTATTTCAGTCACAGTTTGTAGTAGACAACATGACAAACAAGGGAAAAAAGAAGGCCAAGATTATAGATTATGATTTAGATGAAAAAATCTCACCAATATCAAGGGTGGAAATAATATATGAAGATACAAATTCAGTCACCAAGGAAGAACCTGAATTCAAATGGGGTCAAATTTACCACATGCTTTTGGAGAAGAAGGTTCTAGAGGCAAGGTTGGAGGACCTACCTTATATGATAATAGACTGAGATATGGAATCACCAAGGTATGCACTAGACCAGATATTTTTCCTTGCACTAAGGTCATTGGATGGATTCTATCCAAAGAGGATGCAACATGGATGATCATGAACAATGTGGAGGATAAAGGGTTCGCCTTTTTCACACCTGCATTCATAGAAAAATCATACAACCTTCCACCCTCAAAATTCAGCATGACAACTGACTGGGTAAAAGGTCTAACACTTGATTACATAGATACAAAAAAGATGATGGTAGCTGAAGGAAATACTTCCAGGCATAAACAATATGAGGAATACAAAACTTCTCATCTATGTACCCCATACAAAATGGTAGTGCTTATGCTGAATAGGATTTTCGGTAGAGCCGATGGAAGATCTTATAAGTTTGGATGGATATCACTGATTTACCATGTAGCCATGAAAGGGACAATTTTCAATTGGGCTGAAATAGTAGCCAATATCCTGTCTACATCCATTACTGTAGCCCAAGAAGGTTTGCACCAAAGAAAATATGAATTCTATATGGGATCTTTTTTGGCTAACTGCATATTGTGATTTCATCCTTTTGAGAAACTCAACTGCAAGTTGAAAGGAGGAAAAGCTCCTATTTATGCAACATATCAGATACTATGGGCCCAGAAATACCACAATCACTACAAGATAATATGTGAAGAGTTCCTGATGCCTCTATACCAACTACTTTTCATGGAGGAGTGTAAATACCTATCTGAAGGTGCTTTGGATTCTATCAAATAATTTTGGGATTACTTATTATTTGAAGAAGGTACATACCTGAGGATGTATGGGGGAGCCAAATCACCTTCATTGCTACCAAAATGTGCCATAGATTACATAGTTCATAAGGAAGCTGTGAGACAGCTTTTCTTGGATGGATTTGGAAGTCATTTGTTCGATCTAAAAAAACATGTGTTTCCACCACTACCTTTCAATGTGGGGAGTTATAAGTTCGCTAAATTCAAGAGTACCCTGAGCTTGTTAAGGAATTAGAAATATTTCATTTCAGTGAAAAGATATTTCACTGGAATGATTCCCAGGGAAAGGTTGCATCCCATCGCGCACTCCTCAAGGTAAATTTCGAATATGCTAATTATGTGTACAAGAATGAAGAAATGTACAAGAATATTTGCAACATGACCACTTTGAATAAGCACCTCAAAAGGAAGACCACAATAGTTGGAGTTAAAGGCAGTAGCAACAACAATCTAGAACCAAAGGGACAAGAGGAAGAAGATGCAAGAAAACCAAATGAAGAGACTGCACGAAGACTGCAAGAAGGTGCAAGGAAACTTTTAGCTGAAGAATCCTAGTGAGAAAAGGAGGAAGAAGAATATTCCTTGCAAAGAGAACGAAGAGGAATAGGGAAGCGAAGAAGAAGCTATCAAAGACAAGATTGCAGAGTTGGAAAGATCAATAGCTTAAGAAGCACAAAATAAATAACACGAAGCACAAAACAAAGGAGGGATCACATAAGAACATAGGTGAAATATCAAGAAGAGTTAGATAATGAGAATTAAGCACAAGATCTTGCTCAGGACAAAACCGAGAACCTCCCTTCCACTTCAGGAAGTATACTTATAGGAGGTCATCTCCCTATGTTTAAACTGGGGTTGGTACAATTCACCACTTGAAAACAACATGAAGTTGCATGCCTAGAAAATGTATTTTTTGATCCCAAATGGAATTCCATTGTGTAGAGAACCGAGAAGACTCTGAAGATGGGAACCCAACCTGATTTCACCACAACCACCGAGAAGATGATCATAAAATATGCAGAAGAAGAACTAGAACAATTGGCCTCCATGAGTATTACAACTGCACATGCAAATTCCCATAATATTAGTAAGCTTAAGGGAACCATTGACCAGTAAAAAGGTAAAATGGCAGTGATGAAGGAATTCTTAAGGAAGGAAGAGAGAGTGGGTTGGGAGTCAAGGAGAAAATATGAAGCCACTCTTTCATATTTTGAGAATCTTCAGCAGGACATCGAGATAGTAGAATAAGATACAGATGCTTTGAAACTATCAAACATGGCCCTAGATGGAGAGAAGAAGAATTTAGAGAGCAAGTTGGCAGAAATTGAAGCACAAAAATCCACAACTGACCAACAAACATAGCAATATAAAGTTTGAATTATGGATCTAGAATCCCAAAATAGTTCCTTGGAAGTATTATTGAAGGCATCCAATGAACGAAAGATGGACATAACACCTATAAGAAATAATGCCCTCATAATAGGTAAAAGATATCAAGTACATGTTAAGCTCTCAGAAAAGGTCTTCAAAATCAAGCAAGTAGAAGCTCGACTACAAGAGATATCAGTCATAGCTACTGAATTCAAGACTAGGACCCAGGAAATTGTGGAGACCATATAAGAGAAGATGATCTGGTTGGAGGAAAATAAAGAACCCCTTGAAAATGCACTTATGAAGAATCCAGAAAGGTTGGATCTTGAGTATGATCTCATAAATTTTAGTAATAGAGCTACTGAGAGACTGATAGATACAGTTGAGAAGACATAAAAAAAGTGCAAGGAATTATATAATAAGGTGCTCATAACTCACAACAAATGTCAGACATATTCACCAAAAAGGATGCAATATTTTGCAGCACATGAAGAACACTTGAAGCACCTGCATGACAGACTGCAGGATGATGAACTTAGCATATAGTTTATTAAAGGATTAAATGAAAAGGTGATAAAGAGTATGGTGACTCAAGCTGTAGTGAGTAATTTCCTTTTGGAATACCAGCTTCGAGTAACCCCACCCATGGTAGCTGATATAAAGACTCAACTGTCCAAGTATGAGGTCATGGTCAGATTCTTAGAACCAATAGATATTTGAATCATTGCTTTAGATTCTATGATGTGGAAATAGTTCATCAATGAGTTGATTGGGACCACTTGAGTGGTTATGTCCCATCTACACATGGAAATGTAATTGTAATATGTTTTATTTATCTTATTTTATTAATAATCATACTAGAAGACAAACATTTTTGTAACTGAAAGTTGAGGAACCCCAAAGGGCAAGGAGACCAAAAGTCATTTTTGAAAATGTATAAATATAGGTAGGGTTGAATAGAGAAGGGGATTTCCTAGCTCTCATATGAGAAGGATTTTTTGTAAGAAGAACTATTTCTTGTTATAATAAAGAGGACTAAAGTTTCGTTGGAGAAGGGGCTTCTTGAGTTTCAAATGCATGCTGTGTATATTGTTGAATAAAGAACTATTTTTATTTTAGTTTACTATACAAATCTGTGAAATATTTCTAACTGCTGAATTATTTCTATGTTGTAAATGATTTCATTTCCATGTTATGAATCGTATGCAGTAAATGAGTAGTTAATGCATTAACAGCACTGAGCTATCTCTATGTTATCTTTTCTGTTGTATTTATGTATTATGAATTTATCAACTATTTGTAAAATTATTTATGTAGAAAATGCAATACATTACTCATACAAATAGTAATATTTCTCACTCGGGATAGGTTAGATAGAGTAGATTAGATTAATTGTTCTTTTATTTCGGTGATTTAGGAACAAAGGGGACAAGACAGAAGGTAAGAACCTATGCATCACATTGTGAGGTGTTTGTTTCCTGGTCCCTTGCATTTAATCAAGGCACTTTCATATAATTCATAAAACATAAAAAACACACATAAACAATGGGTCGGGCCGCAATCGGTAAAATAGATTTAAACCTTCATTTAATTCTATGTTAGTTGGGTCGCTAACCAGATGGATTCACCACACCAAATGATAAGCAATCTAATTGGGAATGGTTATTGGGGAGAATCCCTACTATTGATACCTGATATTTTCTAGGCATCAATAGTTTTTGGTGCTAGAAGGAGAGACGCCAATGCATGGATGGCAAAGGAAACCCATTTTCCCAAAACTATGCCACCAGTGACACCCCTAAAACTAGTTTTTATGAAGAAATAATAAACCCTAAAACTATCGAGCATCTTTACCAGGTTCCTTTTGAATTAGTTGATCATTTCAGAAGATACACAAGGTCATACGCAAAAAATCTCAGGGGATTGTAGATAATCCTTGAATTACCAAGAAGAGGACCTTCCAGAAGAACACCCACTTGCACAAAAGATTCAGTCCTAGTAGGAAACTTGAAAGAATTGGTGAACTTATCCTTGCAATAAATTTACCAACCTCTTAATCAATTGGGACCTAGATCCTCGTACTGTTCACCTCTTTAGTCTCATTTTCAGACTCCTTTTCATTCCCAACCTAGATCTCCTCCAAAAATCATGGTTGAAAATGTACCTCTGAATCCGAATGCAAATCATCCTAATCCACCACCAGTACCATCTTGGAGAGCTAGAACACCACTTAACCTGGATCCTCCATTGCATGATTTCCCCAGAATCCTAAAAAATCATTACCTAAATTTGACCCAGGAGAAGGCATTCCTGTAGATGATCACCTACAAAGTTTTTCCTTCTCCTTATAAGGTTTGGTGGTAGATCATGAAGATGTAGTATACAAACTATTTCCGCACACTCTTAAAAGTAAAACAACATCATGGTATTTTGGCTTATAGGAAAATTCAATCACCAACTCGAATACTTTTGAAAGATTGTTTAAGAATAAGTTTGGTAGCCAGAGAAATACTGTTTCCTTGATGAAGAAATTACTTTCTCTAAGGAATTAAAATAAAGAGAAAGTGGATGACCTTAGTTAGAGATTTGCTACAGATTTAAATAATTTCAATGCTGCCATAAATCCTACTGAAGAGACTTTAATTGAATATTGCACTTCAGCACTTGGCCCCGACATGGCAATATTTGTTAAAAGATCTGTAAAGCCTTCCTTGGTGGAAACTTATGAGGAAGTTGTAAAAATAGAAGTTTATCTTGAAAGTATAAACAAATACTCTGCAAAACTAGAAATAAGAAATTTTGGTAGTAAGAAACATTTGTTGTTGATGAGGCCCAAGGATGAACATTCCCATAAATTAGAAAGTGTGGTCAAAATGGTACTGAATTTATACAACAAAACCGTTGACATGGAGAAAGAAAAGGAAGCCAAGAAACAATTTAATCCTTATTATAAAAGAAGGGATGAAAGTGGTTCATCCCAACCATCCATGCACAGTTTGTCTATTGTGAATATAAATGAAGTTGGAATGGAAAAGTTTTGTACGTTTCATCAACAACCTCACTCCGAAAGGAACTTCCCACGGTGGATTAAATCCATGAATTTGGTTATGAATCAGTTGCTAGATTCTAAGTTAACATAAATTGTGGTTGAACAGGAAAAGGCTCATGCACCAGAAGAAACTTCCATGGTTTTGTAGGATTGTGCACCCATGTTGAGGTTAGAGAATGAAGAACCTACTGAGGAAATACAGTTGTTAGCTGTAAATGTCACAACAAGAAGTAAGGTTCCACTCATTGAGGATAATGCATTACTACCCAAAATTAAGAAAATTTAGGAGAATGTGAAGAAAATCAGAAATGAAAGCCAAACTCTACTTGTACCGAATTTGGTCATAACAAGGCAGAATGCCCCCACAATCAGTAATCCTGTGAAGGCTGCATAAACTTAGGTAGAAATTATTAATAAAAGTTCAACATAGTGTGATATGGGGTATGTTATAATATAGGATATCAAGAAGACTAAGGTGAATATTTCTTTGTTCGAAATGTGTAATTTACCACAATATAGAAAGAAGCTCTTGGAATATTTTTATACAACCGTAAATAAACCCAAAGATGATATTCAATATGAGGAATAAATCAGTGAAGCAGGTATAGAGGGAAAATCCAAATCCATAACATTACTATTTTTACTTTCTTTCAAGAATTTTAATCATAATGTGCACAATTGTCTGGTAGACTCTGGAGCAGCTACAAATGTTATGCCTCTTTTAGTTTGTAAAAGGATAAATGGGAAACCCACGCATTCTGCAGGAAAAATCATACAATTGGATAGAAAAATGGTGAAGGTAGTGGGAGAAATTAATTATGTATTGATACAATTAGCTGCAGATGAAAGAGTGTGCCAATTTATAGACATTATGGTAGTGGATATACCCGATTCTTATGGCCTAATTCTGAGAAGGGATTAGTCTACGAAACTAAATGAATATTTTTCTACTGACTAGTCACATTAATGGTTTCCTTATAACAACTGTTAGAATCATACTAAAGTATTAAGGGAACCACATATGAAGTATAATGTGATGCAACTAGAAGGGAAGAATGAACCGGTAAATTTTTCACATTCAGTTTTGGGAAACTATTTTATTGAACTTGAACCAGGAAATTACCAAGCAGAAGAAGCCAACAATTGATGAGATACACATCCTGATATCCTTCAGTTTTTGTAGGATGATAAGTTTGACTGTAACATAGTTAACTTAGTCTCAGATGTACAAAGTAGCACTAGTACAGTAGGATTAGCAGATAGGTTTTGGGTTTTATACTTTGATGGTTCAAAAACTCAGGAACGATCAGGATTTGGTTGTATCCTGATTGATCCAGAAAACAATAAACATTTTATTTCTTGTATATTCGAGTTTGAATGTAACAATAACACAACCGAGAATGAAGCATTAGTCTAAGGCTTAAAGAAGGAAATTGAGTTTAAAGTAAAATATTTAAAGGTTTATGGTGATTATGAAATTATCATTAAATAGATGCAAAATACAATTCATTGTTTATCACCATATTTAAAATGATATCAAAGCCAATTTTTGGACCTCCTAACAAATTTTGATGCATTTAATATTATTTCAATTCATCAGTTGAAAAATGTAGTAGCTGACTTGTTAGCTACTTTACCTGCAAGGCTCGTTCCTACTAATATATAAATGTTCAATTGAATTGATTTTTAGGCCAGCTGTATGAGACAACATTACTAATCTGAGAGTATTCGATGATGATCCACAGATCTTAGAATTTCAAAGAGTCCATAATTGATGATGAGGAGAATCAAGAAAATATCCAAAATGGGAATTTCATACCCAAAGGGGTTAGAACTTTGGAAGGAATGTTTTATCTGAATAACAGGTTCTGAAGGCCAGCCAATGTCAAAATGCACAGTTCATCTATGCAATTTGAGTTGGTGAATCTGGGGTCAGAAGTTGAACCCAAATATGTGAACTTGGGAAAGTTTTTCTCACGAGGGGAAAGAAGCAAATTCATTAGCTTGTTTAAACGATATAAAGATGTATTTTCTTGGACATATGAAGATATTAAGACTTATGATACCCGCATTATACAACATATTGTTCCAATTAAAGTAGGATTCAAACCATTTCAATAGCTTTTAAGGAAGATGCATCCTAAATAAGAACCCTTGATCGAAAATGAAGTGAAGAAGCTCCTTTATTCCAAGATCGTATTTAGAGTTAGACACTCAAAATGGGTTGCAAATTTGGTGCCAGTGATAAAGAAGTCTGGTGAAATTAGAATTTTTGTATATTTCAGGAATTTAAATCGTGCCTCAGACAAAGATAACTACCTAGTCCTGCTTATGGAGTAGATATTGCAGATAGTTTCAGGCTCCAAGTTGTTCTCTCTGCTAGACAGATTTTCAGGCCACAACCAAGTGTTCGTAGCAGAACAAGATCAAATGAAGACCACTTTTAGAACTAAATGGGGGACATTTGCAGACAAAAGAATGTCATTTGGTATTATTAAGACTGGAGCAACATTCCAAAGGGAGATCGATATAGATTTCCATGGTTTGATTGGACACAATGTGGTATTTTATTTGGATGATGTTATAGTTTTCTCCAAGAGGATAGAAGAACATATTTTTCATCTAAGGACAATTTTTTATTGTTGTCGAAAATATGGTATTTATTAGATTCGAAGAAGTTTGTTTTAGATGTATTAGAAGAAAATATTTTGGATCACATAATTTATAAGCGGGGGGGTATCCATAGACCCAGAAAGGATTAAAGCCATAGCACAGATCCTCTTACCCCATAACAAGAAAGGAATGAATATTTTATGGGGACAATAAAATTTGTGTGAAGGTTTGTGCCCGATTTTTCTCACTGTAGTCAAACCTCTAGAATAGATGGGCAAGCAAAGTGTTCAATTTAAATGGACCAACTTAGAGAAAAGTGCATTCAACAAAATTAAGGCAACAATAGCCCATGCACCTTCCCTCAAAATTCCTAATTTTTAGAAAGATTTCACTCTATACACTTTTTCTTTAGACAACTCGCTAGAAGTAGTGCTTACGTAGAAGGAAGAAGAGGGATATGAGTACCTCATATCATTCATGATCATTGGTTTACAAGGTGCTGAGTTGAACTACCCTGCAGTTGATAAACAAGCATACATAGTTTTTAAGGTGGTAAAACAATTCAGGCCATACATACTTAAGAACATAACAAAAGTAGTTGTTCCACACTCAGAAGTCCAGACTCTTTTCGTGGAGAAAGAGTTAGGAGAGAAAAGAGGAAATTGGGTGACAGCCTTGCAGGAATATGACTTGGAATTTAAACCAACAACTATCAGCAAAGGATAAGGGATTTGAAAACTAATGGCTTAAATTCAAAATAATGAAGATGATAATTGGGAGAATGAGGATTAGTTTCACATGATTGATATATGTCCTATATTTACGGCCCCGGAACCTTGGTACAGATATCTGGTGCACTATCTCCAATAGGGGTATTTTCCTGAACATTGGAATTCTAAACATAGAAGAGCATTACACTTAAATTCAACATCATATGAGATAATTGACAGAGTTCTTTTCATAAAAAAAACTATGATGAAGTTTTCAATTAGATGTTTGGAATGAGAAGATGCATCCAATGTTGTTAAAGAATTGCATGATGGCCCTACTGGAGGTCATTTTTCAGGAGATACTACACCACACAAAATTCTAAGGGCTAGATACTATTAGTCTATTTTTTTAAAATACACTCATGCTTACGTTGGGAAGTGTGATACATGCCAAAGGAGCGGTGGGAGACAAGAGAAGGAAGCTGGGCCATTACAATAAATTATTAGTTTTGAACCATTCGAGCAATGGGGAATTGATATTATTGGAGAAATAAATCCAAACTCTTCATTGCAACACAATTAAGTCCTCACGGCCATGGATTATTTTACCAGATGGGTGGAATCAATCTCGTTACAAAAAGTACACAAAGATGCAATCATAGATTTCTTACAAGACCTTATTATGACCGTGTTTGGGGTTCCAATTTCTGTGTTTTTTTATAATGCATCTTATTTTTTGTCAATTAAACTTATTGCATTTCCTAATAAGAAAGGAATAAATTTACATTATTCTTCTAACTATTATCCACATGGTAATGGATTAGCTGAATCAACTAATAAGGATCTCATTAGAATTTTAAAGAAGATTGTCATAGAAAACCAGAGAATTTGGAATATAGCTCTTCCTTATACATGTTGGGATGATCGAGTCACGCCCAAAAACTCCTTAGGTGTGTCACCATATACCTTAGTTTATGAAAATGAATCTATATTCCCCCCTAACATTTTGTTTCCTTCCTCTGAATTAGCCCAGGCATCCAAAGGATCTAATAGTGAGGTTTTACAATCCCGAATCAATACTTTGTTGAAATTAGAAGAGTCTAAATCTAATTCTAAGGAAAGGTTTAAGCACCAACAAGAGATTTTGAAAAGATGGTTTGACAAGCACAAGTCTAGGAATAAGAATTTGAATTAGGAGATTTGGTTTTGAAGTGGGATCACTCGCATGACGAAAAGGGAAATCATACTAAGTTTCAACATCTATGATATGTGTTGGGCCCAGAAATGACCCCTTTTTTACCACACTTGACATACTCTTTTTGACTTATCTTACCCTATTTTCATGCACCTAATAGATGTTTTTCCTTCATTGGAGCCTTGATTCCTTATAGGTATGTTACTTATTGTTTTATCTTATTAATACTTATGATTGTAATAAACAAGGCTTTACCTCGTGAATTATGCTAATAATTTGGATTTTATGAAGATTTTTCAAAGCATGAAAAATACAGGTGCATTAAGTCAAGCGAATTCTAGAAGAGACGAACATCTATTGCTAGCTATGCCCACAGACTCTATCTTTGCAGGTGAAACGCAATCAAAGATCATCATCCTACGCAAGTAGAAAAATCCAAGGCTACTACAGACTCGGTTCAGTAGCATACCATTATTCAAGCATATCTGTAATTGATGGAGTGATTCCTAATCTGGTTCTCTTATTTCATTATCGGCTCATGCAACAAACTTCCTATCTTCTTTGTGTTATCTCTATGGTTGTTTTTCATTTTTTATCCTAGGGTTTTATATTTTTCTTTATTTGAGTTCATAACTTTAGTATTACCTTATTCCTTTTTATACCCTTGTGTGTCATGATTTCTATGTTTTATGGTGATTTCTTTTTGAAGGCTCAAATCATTTATTGTTTAAAGTTATAATATTGTATTAGAGCAATAGATTTTATGATAAAATCAAGTATGAAATCGGTTATATAAACTAGCAGCATTTCTTAGAAAGGGAAATATTGCATCGCTGCCAGATGGTTTATTCATGATATCATTTAAAAAAAATTGATAATGGAATGAAAGTATATGGATATATTAAACACATGGAAAAGATTGTACACTTGACAGGGTTGGTACTATGGTTTAAATCATTATCGTTATTCTTTGAAGGCATGTCTAAATGATGAATGAACTTGTTGGTCATGGCACTCATTTGTTTTCACAAGTGTTCTTTGTATGAAGTCGAGGCATTTGATATGATGGACAACGGTACTAGTATTGACAGTGTTGAGAGTGACATAATCCATATTACATTAAACCTGTTTCATGCTACTATTTCAAATTTCATTAGGTTTGTGTAGTTTGTATTGTGAAAAATTTGTAGAATGCCAAAGGTAGCAATAGAGGAAGATGCAGATATTTTGGTGAAAAGAAGACCACGAGGTTTGATTTGTAGACCGAAACCCGATAATACACAATGGATAATGCAATTTCCAATTTCAGCCCAGTTAATGAAAAATGTGGGTTGGTTTTCCTTCTGTGAAAATTTTCAAGGTTATAATAAACATGTGACTTGGGCCTTCATAAAAAATTGCAAGGAAGGAGTGGTTCAGCTCAAGAATTTCAAGGCTATGGTGAATGAAGAATCTATTGCATAAGCAATAGTGGTTCCAGCACAAGGAGAAAGATGGTTTAAGCAGCAATATTTTCAGGGAAACTATGGTGATTTCTTGTTGCTAAGGTTTGAGAAGTTAGAGTGGAAGAATGGTATTCATGTAAGTAGGATAAAACCCAATTGGAAAATTCCTTTGGAAATGGTTGAAAATTATATCACTTGTGAAGGTTGCTATGATAGAATCCTCAAATGTCATTTGAGGTTGTTAATGCATCTCAATGGAAGTTTAAAACTTAATCTCCCATTTTATCTGTTAAAAAGCATGCAAAAGATGGTCACATGGTTCAAGACCATCCAGAACACACTGTCTGTTCTATATACCACTAAGGTTTGATCAAATTGTTGTTGATTTCACAATTGAATAAAGAAGGATGAAGTTGGAAAAGTTTTTTATCAGAGTTAGGGTTTGAAGAAAATATCAAAGAAAAGGGAAAAAGGGTAGTAGAAGACTTGAACCAACATATGAAGAATCATGAAGAACAAACTGAGCATATTGCAGCAGAAGGAAAGGGTTTTGTAGAAAAGCCAAACCAAATAAATAACTTGTTTCCTGAAGCTTCAGTTATAGATGCAAACCCTGAAACATTGAGTATGGTTCTAAAAAATATAACTTCAAAGAAAGAAGAATGAGTTCAAGTTTTGAATCCAAAAGGCATTAGTTTAAATCCTATGACTAATCTAAGAAGTAAGATGTAGGCAGAAATGGAATTAGTGCATATTCCAAAGAATAGAAATGAATACCGTGGAGAGATTGTAATGGTTAATGATTCTTTCAGTGAGGAAACTATACACACATCCAAGGATCAATACTGTTTAGATAATGAATATTTCATTGATATTCAGGGTGTTGCAGGATCTATACCTAAAATATTTTGTACAAGTAAATAGGTGTATTCTGAAGACTGTTCAGTCTCAAAATTTCCACAAGAAGATGAAGTTCTTATGAAAGAAAAGATGATTGAAATAGCTCCAGAATTGAACCAGATTAAAAAGTCTCTACATACATATAAGGAGCAGACCAAGTTTTTGCAAAGTATCAATGAAAAGTTAATGACTGCAAATAAAAGGTTACGAGAGGACTTGGAGGAAAAAGAAGCCGATTACCAAAATCTACTTTCAATATCTACAGACATATCAAAAGAGAAGAGAGATATCGAGAAGGAATATGAACACATGAAGACCTAGATTAAAGAGGCGCACAATCAAATGTAGAATAAGGATGTTGAATTTACCAGATTGCAAAAGAGATCCCAAGTTTTAAGTGACCTGACTGTTTTAACATAAGCTTCTAAGAGTCTTTAGACTTAGGATTATAGTTAGCTTTGAAAGAAATTAGGATTTGACAGATGTATATTTTTATTTCTATTCGTATTACACTTGTATTAAGGCTATTTTAGAAGATCGACTTTTATATTTTTGAAGAAATTCGATCCATAAAAATAGGATCTGACAATTATCTAAAAATACTTAGAAGTTTTGTATATAAGGGATAGTAGCTAGATGTGAAGGGTGGAAATACGAGATGGGAATCTAGCTTTGATATATACTGTAAGACATAAAATTCTTTGCATCATTAATACAGGGCTTACTTTGATATGATTATGGTTATGAGCTTGTCTGGTTCTTTTTATGAATTGTATTTTTTTATGATTTATCCTATGTATGGTCAATTAAAATCCATTACATGATTCTTATGATAAAATACAGTTACGATTTAACATTTAGTGATAGAAATGAGTCCATTCCATAAATTCATGCTCATACTCCTCCTGTTATTGAATTTTGTATTTTATTTTATTTGATGTCATACAGCTCTATGATGGTTATTTGATTTTCCTGTATCTTTTGATTACATACCAATTCTATTTTTCTTTTTATTTTATAATATTGAATTATCTTTAAAGATTTCTCTGAGCTTGAACCCCAGTATTCTAAATTCAACTTTAGGGATAACATCTTCTGCCGCCGTTACCAGGGATGGAGAAACAAAAGCACATCTTCCCTAGGTATTCGACATCCTTATGTATCTGATTTTTGAAGGTGAACAAGATTAGTGAGACTTGTTATAGACTACATTAGTCACCTACATAAATTTATAGTGGCTTCAAAAAGGATAGGAACTCGAGGAAATCCCTCATCACCTTTAAATTTAGGAGTCTTAGATCCTGAACAGATATTAAAATAGGCTAGGAGAAGGTTAACCTCTTCCTCATTAGAAAAATTTAAACATCCTTCAGCCTTGGAGATTCCTAAATATTCATCTTTCCCTTTTCCTTCTTTTGATCCACATTCTGATAAAGGAAAAGAAGAATTAGATCTGCTATTTACCCCTTCTACAATTGACAATTTCCAAGTCTTCACAAATCCTTTGTTATCTAAGGAGGTTAAACTTGAAGCATTGCACACAGGAGCTTCTTATTTGTTTTCAACCCACATACCTTTTGTTAATACCATCCCAGTGAATCAACCAAATCCTAGTAATTTGCCTCCTTCATCACAACATTCAAGCACCAATCAGTTTAATTCAAGTTCAAATATTTCCAACCCTAGAATGGCTCAACCTAAAAATAGGATGGCTACTATGGTAGCAGCAAGATACGCCCCACTAGTTTTTCCCCAGCCTCTCAATGCTCTCCCAGGAGGATATTACAAAAAATATCTTCCAAGACTTAATGGTTAAGGATATGTTACAACAGAAGAGCACTGGAATACATGAGTTATGCAAATAATCAGAATTTTGAAAATGAGGATATTTGGATGAGGGTTTTTGTTGAGAGTTTAGATGGTGAAGTGAGAAAATGGTTTAGAGAATTACCACCAAACTCTATAAATGGTATAGATGCTTTAGAAGAGATGTTAAGGAGACAATGGGGAGATACTAAAGATTATTTATACTATATTACAAAGTTTGGATCATTGAAAAGAAAGAAACATGAATTTGTGGGGGATTTTTATAAAAGGTTCAATAAAATGTACAATAGAATACCAGCTAACATAAAACCCTCTGAGACATCAGCAAAGTTAACTTATGCAAACTCTTTTGATCATGGGTTTTCTTTGTTGTTGAGGGAAAGAAAGTGTGTGTCACTTCAAAATATGAAAGATGCAGCATTGGAAGTAGAGTCTAATATTTTGGCTTCAAACAAACTCAAAGAGGAAACAAAATATCAAACTGTAGATAAAAAAGGTAAAAAAGAAATCATTACATCCAATCCTACAGGAAGATCTTTAGACTGTAAAATGGATGAAATGAGTAAAATCATTAAAAATTTATCTGTTAAGATTGATAGGTTGGATTTGGGAAATAAAAATCTGAAAAAACCTACACCTGAAGGAGAAATAAATCAAAACCATTTTAGAAGACCTTTTTCCCCTAGGTTTTTGCCAAGAGAAAGACAAAATAATGATATTCAGAGGGAGAGGCAAGAAAATGAAGAACAGAGGATTCAACCTCCTTTTCAAAATAATAATGTGAGAGATGATGAGTCATATGAGGTAGATGAAGGAGAGTTAGATGATTTGGAAGAATGGGAACACAACATTATTCAGTTTGATGATGATTCTTCTTCTCATTTTTTGACCAAAGTTGATTATCATTATGCTACAGTACTATATCATTATGAAGAAAATGATTATCAAATGTCCATGCCTAAAATTTGTTAGAAAATTCCACAAAAATCATATGGTCTTAGATCAGGGGTAAAACATGCAGCACACGCTGAAAAGATTTTGAAATTTCAACCTCTTAAATAAAATATGTCTTCAAATCAGAAAAAAATTGTAAAAGAGAAAAGAGATGAAGTGGTAAGTCTTGAGGAAGTGAATAAATCCATAGGTGGGTTCAATTTGGATCATGAACTTAATAAGGTTAATATCCGTGTTCCTTTAATAGATTTGATTACAAACAAGGTTTATAGGGAAGCATCTTTTAAAACTTTTAAGAATGTAGTGTGTCTTATCCCATCTGATGAAATAAATTTGCAAGATAAAAAACCTACTATCACTCTGGGTTCAAAAACTTTTGATCAGCCTAATGACAATTTAGAATATCCTCCTCCTTTTTATGTGACTCCTTCAGTTCATGAGCAGCTAGTACACAATTGTCTTCTAGATTCAGGAGCTTCACATAACCTCATGCCAAAAGCAGTCATGGAAGCTTTAGGGATGAGTGTTACTAGACCATATCATGATGTGTATGCATTTGATTCTAGGGAAATGATGTGTATTGGGGTTATTAAAGATCTGGTGGTGAATTTAACTCAAGTACCTATGAAGAGTGTATTGATGGATATATTTGTAGCAGATATTTCTCCTAAATTTGGCATGCTATTGTCTAGATCTTAGGCAAAGAGAGTGGGAGGAACTCTGCAAATGGATCTTTCATATGCTAAAATTCCAATATTTGGAGGAGAATTCATGAGAGTTTATAGAGAAGTACAGTTTAATGTCCCAAATTTGGCATTGGTTCACAATCACCAAATCACATTTTCCATATTCATGAAAGTTGTCAAATGGATGCTAAAAGTCAAATAATTGCCAAGGAGGAAAATCACTAGTTTTCTAGGTTGGGGGTGGAAGCTTTGATATTTGGAATAAGGGGGATAATAAATGATGTTTAGACATTAGAAAGGGATAAATATTTAATAATATATATTATTAAATAAATACAAGATAAAATCAAAGTTACAATGGCATGAAGACACATGGAGACTATGGGGCCCACACTAGCTAGAATTCCTATGTTAAATGGTATCTTTCTTTTGCAAATTTGAATATATGGGAAGTCTAATGTTTTTTTATGGATTATAATATTAATATAATTTTCCATATACTTCATAGGTCGAAATTTGGATTAAGTGTAACTTACATAGGAGAGCAAGAGCCAAATGGGAGTTTCATGGACACTTGGCTAGATTCCCCTTACATTTATGACAACTATGACACCAATGATGGAGATTCTATGATAGTTATGACCCAAGTCAGATATCAAGGCTGAAATTTTGACATAATAACATGTCAGGCATGAATATATCATCTTGGAGGTCGAAATCAGGAATTGGAGAAGGCCAACAGGCCCCTACTCAAATTTGGGAGAAGAGGGAAGGTGAAGAGAGAGGCCACATGGCATAGCATGAGCAGCGACACCAATTCAATTTGGATTTTATTTATGGATGGATTTGGAACCTTAGAATACCAATAATGTTTATAAAATACAGGGATCATCCATGAGAATAAGATTTTGATCATTTGTGAATTGTGAGAGCTAGTGGCTGACTAGTTTTCTTGCTCAAGACAATTTCGAGGGTGAAAGGTTCCCATCCTAGTTGGTGTTTGGAAAGGTCACTAAAGTATTTCATGGAAATTTAATGGAGTCTTATTTTTAGGTGTAATCTACAATAAATAATGTGGATTCTTCTATTGCAGCACTCTCTCTCAACTATTTCTAGTTTTCAGACCATATTCATGCCAATGGAGGGATTGCGCTTTGGGTGAGCTATTGATCTCTTTGCGAAATATTATAATGCTCATTATATTATGTTATGATGTATATTCTCTGTATTTCATCTTTATAATACTCTCAGGTATAAATACCCAAAATAATTCATGTAAACATGTTGAACAATGAAGAAATAGTGTCATTTCTCCACCATCTTGTTGTGAACCATTGTAATGCTAATGATTTGGAATTGGGAGAGAATTTAATTGTCAATTTATGATTGGAATCAGTTGAATATTTTATTTTCTTAATTATTAGAAATTTTCAAGTTTAAATTCCCAATATTTGTATGTCAAAATGACTTTTAATGAGCAAACAATGACCATTTCCACTCCATTTTGATATATGCCATGGTAATGCTTATTATTTCGAATGGAGGAGTGAAAATATTATAAATGTATGATGGATGGACTTTAATTAATTTTTAATTCAATTCTCATGTTTATTAATTAAGCATTGGAATCCATTTTACTCATTTTTATTGCATTGGGAGAAGATTTGGTGCATTTTACCTAAGGGTCGAAATTGCGACTTGGGTTTTTTTTTGGAAAGAGTCATAACAGACTGTATAAACTGAACCATGATGCATATGAGAATTTTAAAGTTTCCCTTACACATACCCATCCTCTGTTCATAAATTCAAGTGACTTTGGGATCATTTGTGAAGCCATTTCCGGCAATTACCTAGGAAGAATTGGAGCCCCAATTTACTAGTAAAGAATCCTACTTTTAACAGAACATTAAAAAGGCTTGAAGAAGTAATTGGGAGGTTACAAAACATAAATTATAATTATATTTAATTTATATTATAATTAATGTACCTTCATATAAAATTTGGAAGCATTTGGGTCAATTTGGAGGTCTAGACATCAAAACTAGTTAAGAGCCAAAATTGTGAAAAATTTGGAAAATTGGGCAATTTAATAAAATTCCAAACAGGGGACATTACAGTGGTATCAAAGCAATGTATTGGAACCTATTGAATTTATGGATGGTATATATGAATTGAATAAATTCATTAATCCATGTGGTGATGATATGTCGAAGAAGGTTAATCAAGCATTCAAATTGGCACATAAAACTATTCATTGTGAAGACCTTAATGATTGGTTGAAGCAATTTATAAAAAATAATTCAAATAAGAGATCATTAAGGAATAATAACCAATGAAAAATTAGGGAGGAGACCAAGGAGCTACAAATTTATATGGGTGATGAAGAAGAAAAGGCATTACATGAAGAGGATCAAAATTCACTCCCAAATGACTTTGAAAAAGATGAGGAAACATCACATGAGAAGGAAGAATATTACCTTGAAACTATTGAATATCATTCTGAAACAAATTATAATATGGACATGGACCAAAGAGAATATACTGATGGATGATTGAACTATGAAGGAGTACCTACTAATGGGTGCTCACAACTCTATGTTGGTGACATAGAGATCAGATTTCAAAATGTTGTTGCAAGCCAAAATTCCACTAAACATGAAAATGAAGACCTTGTAGCAGTTGAAGAAGAAACAAGATCAACTTCCCACCACTTGAGCTTCATGAAGTTGGTCCAAGCAATAAGGAATAATATGAGGATGTTAATTTGCAAGAGCCTCATTTTCTTGAAGGGTCCTTAAATATGAATGAAAAGAAGATCGAAGAGGCCCTTAGGATACTCCATGACACTCAAGCATTGGTATCAAATTCTTGTTGGAGAGCTACTTCCTTCGAGGAGCCATCCTTCCTTGAAGATATGTAGAAGATCCAAAGAGAAATGTGCAACATCAAAGGTAATTTCATGTCTTTGCTTTTTGATAGAAAAAAATTCATTGAGCTTAGTGAATGTTTACATGAATCCTACTTGAAGAATAATTAAGTTATTCATAAGCTCACAATTCAAAATGAGAAACTTCTTGAAAAGTTGGAAGACACTTGTTTTTCCTCCTATGTTTCAGATTGTCAAATAGTAGATTGTTTGGAGGATTCTCATGACATGGTCGATCATGAGAAATTTGGAAATTTGAATGTACTTTATGTATTTGAATATGTGCTTGAAGAGATCCAAACACTTGATGTGGTTGAAGAGGAACTTGAATTGTCTCTGGATGAAGGGTATGCAATTTTTAAAGAAGAACATGATTCCTCTACATTGAAACCAATATATGACAAAGGTTTCACACTCTTTAAGGAGCTGCATAATCGTACCCCTATGGATCTGTTAGTTTTTCAACATTTAAGCTAGCATTATGATAAGATCTTTTGACTGAGAGAATAACAAGCACAACAATCACATAAGCACATCACAAGAGACAAGAGACACAAATATTTTAGGAGGGGAAACCATAAATGGAGAAAACCCCTCAACTTCCTCTAAGATAGTATCACCACAAGATGTGATCCCAAAACAGTAAGATGACCTCCCAACACAACAGCAGCCTTCTGTCTTCTGTCAAGCCAAAGTATTTCCTTCTCCAAAGGTGCGCCACACTTGAGAGAGCAAGTGATGTAATTCACAAGTGATAAATAGAGAGACTCTCACTCTCTATTTATATTCTTCCATTGACTTGAAGTGCACTCAACCATGTAGGATTAAATTATAATTAATTACTTGAGCCTACACCTTAATTAGTGTATAATAAACCAAGTGCCCCTAAACTGTGGGGACTTACCTAATGACTTGACAAGACTTGTTTACATTAATAATCCTCCTGATTGCAACATCGGGGTAAGACAATATGACTCAAATACATAATAGAAATATCCCAGAATAAACATCGGGTTACAATATATAAAATACATATAAGAATACATTCCGAAGTTACATATACATCAACACTCCCTCTTAACTAGGAAGGTATTCTTTCGACACAATTTTCAGCACTGGTCTTCTTCTCTGTATCACTGGATCATGTTCGTCTTCAAGTCATCTCTGTCATCAAGTCTTCTTCGTCTTCAAGTCATCTTCATCTTCAAGTCATCTGGATCTGGATCATCTCTCGATCTGGATCATCATAGGACATCATCACAGGATCTAGATCATCACTCGATCTGGATCATCATCACTGAATCTAGATCATCACTCGATCTGGATCATCATCACTGGACTGGATCTGGATCATCACTCGATCTATATCATCACTGCTGGATCTGGATCATCACTCCATCTGGATCTCTCGGAGTCATCATAACTGGATCTGGATCATAGCTCGATCTGGATCTCCCCTGGTCATCATCATGTGTGTACTATCTCGTCACAGGAAGTTCTACAGAGCCAACCCTTTTTCATGCTGGTTGTAGGCCTAGCCCACGGTAGGTCTTTGGTAGCCCTTATATCTGACCTACTTGTCAAAATGGCGGTAGCCCTTACATCTGTCCTACTCGACAGAATGGCCGGCACTCACATCTGACATGGAAGGAACTAAATCCTTTAGCCATGAACAGAATGGCACTGCCCTTACATCTGACCTGCTCGTCAGAATGGCGGTAGCCCTTACATATGTTCTACTCGACAGAATGGCCGGCACTCACATCTGAAATGGAAGGAACTAAATCCTTTAGCCATGAACAGAATGGCACTGCCCTTACATCTGACCTGCTCATCAGAATGGAGGTAGCCCTTACATCTGTCCTACTCGACAGAATGGCTGGCACTCACATCTGACCTCCTCGTCAGAATGGCACTGCTCTTATATTTGACCTACTCGTCAAAATGGCGGTAGCCCTTACATCTGTCCTACTCGACAGAATGGCCGGCACTCACATATGACCTCCTCGTCAGAATGGCACTGCTCTTATATTTGACCTACTCGTCAAAATGGTGGTAGCCCTTACATCTATCCTACTCGACAGAATGGCCGGCACTCACATCTGACATGGAAGGAACTAAATCCTCTCACCATGACAGAATGGCTCAGCCCTTACATCTGACCTACTCGTCAGAATGGCTCTCAATCTCAGCCCTCATATCTGACATGGAAGGAACTAAATCCTCTCACCATGACAGAATGGCTCAGCCCTTACATCTGACCTACTCGTCAGAATGGCACAATCCCATCCAATGATGGAAGACTCTCACCCACAATGAGGAGAGATTTCTGCACTTATATCTAACATGGAAGGAACTAAATCCTTTAGCCATGAACAGAATGGCTCTGCCCTTATATCTGACCTTCTCGTCAGAATGGCACAATCCCACCCAATGATGGAAGACTCTCACCCACAATGAGGAGAGATTTCTGCACTTACATCTGACATGGAAGGAACTAAATCCTTTAGCCATGAACAGAATGGCACAGCCCTTACATCTGACCTACTCATCAGAATGGCTCTCAATATCAGCACTCATATCTGACATGGAAGGAACTGAATCCTCTCACCATGACAGAATGGCTCAGCCCTTACATCTGACCTCCTCTTCAGAATGGATTTGGGACACATCACTGTCTCTGGGAGGAAGCCTCGATCTAGAGAACACCAAGTCTCTCTCTGAAGTACTCGAACTTCAGCCTAGCCAATGGCTTCGTCAAAACATCAGTTATCTTTTCCTCCGTCGCAACATACAGGAGCTTCACTGCTCCTCTCTGCACCATATCCCTGATATAGTGATACTTGATCTCAATATGCTTCGACTTGTCATGGAACACTGGATTCTATGACAACTTCACGCAACTCTGGTTGTCACAATGTATACAAGTAGCATCCAACTGGAGATCAAATATATCAGACAGTAGCTTCCACAACCATACTGCCTCACAACTAGCTGAACAAGCTGCGACATACTCTGCTTCAGCTGTACTCAGTGCCACACAGGATTGCTTCCTGCTAAACCAAGAGATCACACCTGATCCCATACTGAAGCAACATCCCGAAGTACTATTCCTGTCGATGGCACTGCCTTCCCAATATGAATCAACATAACCCTCCAGGTTAATCTTCTGATTCGCATCATACTTGAGCCCATAATCAATTGTACCCCTGCATGCTTTGCAACCATCAGGTGAACATGTATCAATGTGTTCACAACAAAGAAAATATCTGGTCTCAGGTACATCAAGGACCCAGTCATCTGACGATACATCATAGCATCAACCATCTCTGATGAAGCGTCATTCAATAGCTTCATGTTAGATGCCATAGGTGTGGTCATGCAGTCCATCATCCTGAACCTCTTCAGGATCTCTACTGCATACTTCCCTTGTCCAAGGAAGATTCCATCTGCACTCTGCCACACCTACATACCTAGAACAATAGTGCATCGACACATAACAGGAGTATCACTGGTCTTCCACCTTCCACCTTGGATCAAAGGTTGGAATCCGCTTTACTCTCAGTAAAGCCTAGAATCATCAGTAATCTACCCATCCTGTCGTACCATGTTGAACCTCAGGATCTTCTGCAATCACTCCCTCTGAAGCGGAGCATCATACTCCCTCTGTCTTCCGTACTCTATGCACTGAAACATTTTGTAATGGAGTGACAAGTAGTATCCATCTAGGATCACTGGATACTAAGATCCTCTATCTTGAACTTCTTCAAAAGTTCATCTTGCACCCATCTGTGAGCTTGTCATATTATTCTTTGTCTTTGAACTGTCGTCACTTGTTCTTCGGAACAAGTCTTCATTCTTCTTTGCTTGTAAGCGATTATGTATGCAATCTTTCCTACAAGTCAAATGCATTTGTATGGTTAGAAACATTTCATAAGTAATATTTATACTGGAAAACACTTATGCATAAATATATGATCATGCAACTACTTTAGCCAATACAACATTCATCCATATCTCACTGAAACTTTCTAGATGCCTTCCATCTCTACCAGGACAACATTGAGATTGTGCACTAATCCAATATGTCAGCAAAGAGGTTTCATTCTAGATAAGTAGCAATGGAGAATTTGTATAGCCCCATGAGCTACTTACCCATCACATACATATTAGTAGTATACTGTCATTAATGCAAACATCCTATCATGCATAATACATCAACTAAATATAAACAAATGCATAACAAAACAACAATATGAAATGACAATTGAATACTTATCTTTATTTGTTTCGTGGGCATACTCCTTCTTGAGTCTTCAGCTTCATCGTCTTCTTCATTCATGATAGCATCGTTTCTTATCCAAATGATAAGGAGGATAAGAAGTTCTTCAAGAGTTGAGTTCTTCATATTCCTCATATGAATGAATTCCACGATCCTGGGAGGCCATTCAAGGTGGCCATCACCACTTTTGCATTCTTCACTTTTTCTTTTACCACTTCAAGTAGCTTGAAATTCTGGAAGACCTTCAACAGCTTTGCTTCCAATAGGTAGTGCTCTGTAATGCACATGTGCAAGCCTTCTATGCCAAAGCTCATTTGGCTCTACTGTGTCATGGATCAAGGCTTGTTCTAGATATCCTTTCAATTTATACAAACCTCCTTTTTGTTCTTCAATCACTACCACATAGTCTTTCCTTTTGGCCATATGATGACTTGACCATCTATGAATGTAGCCCGCATTCCTTTTGCATCAATGCTGAAATGGAGAGAAGGTTCTTCTTCAATCCTGGCACAAACAATACTTCTTTCATTTTTAGAGACTTACCAGAGTCTAGCTTGTATGAAGATTCCCCACTACCTTTTATTGGACATTGGTAGTCATCTACAAGTTTCACCTTGTGAGGTGATTCATGTTCTAATAGTCTTACAAAGGATTCCTTGAATCCCATCATATGTTTGGAAGCACCACTGTCTATGAGCCAATCATTGATTCCATGAGTAATGTTACCTATGAGAGCTGATATCAGAACATATTCATCCTCTCTTGAAGAATCTTCACTTTCATATCTGGATCTCTTTCTGGAAGGTTCATCATCCTCTGCAGCATGAGCATGATGTCTTCTTTGGCCTCGTCTCCCTCTGAAACTGGAACCTCTATGCTCATGTAGGTGTCCAATCCAGAGAGATAAAATACTTCTATGCTTGGAAGTTTTCAACTTCACCAAGCTTATCACTTTGAAATGAGAACCTCAAATGGAAATAGCAAAGGATTAGATCTTACCGATTTGAAGTGTCCGCCCTTGTCCCGGAGTTTGCTGATCTAGGGTTTGTTGCAGAAACCCTAATTTTCAAAACTTGGAATCCTTCAGATCTGATTGGATGAATATATAGATCTCTTCAAATGGATCTGTCCAATGTACTCCTTTTCTGAAAACAGTGAAGGGAAACTACCGGAACAGGAAGCCCTAATTTTCTGATTTCTTCTGCATAAATTCTTGTTACTGTTTCTATGATATCTCCGAAATTACTGATCCTCTATCTCTGAAATTTCTCATTGAGGTAACCCCGCATGTCACTGATCCAACACCATAGGTTTCATCATAATTGGTTTCACCATTTGGGATTTATGATCCTTTTCCCAAGGTAACCTGTTACTGGACTGTTCAGAACAGCGAAGTTGTACGGCATGCCACATGTCACTGGTTCATCTTCTGAGTCTGACCTTCGGAAAACAAAAATTAAATTCCATGCAATTTCTGGAACATCTTCAGGAATTTCATTTGGACCTCTGTAGCCCAATATATTGCAGATCTCCCCAGGTGTCCTGTTTATGGATGATTTCTGGAAGAGGATGGAACCCTAACGTGGAGAGATCATATCTCCCAGAATATAGCGAATCGGAGGCTTCCCTTTGGACACAGTGTTAATCGGGATTTTATCTTCGGCACCTGTAATTTTCAGCTTCTGAGACTTCACCAATCTCGGAATATAGCGACTGTACCAAAACTTAGCAGTTTTAGTATTTAGGGTTTCTCCTAGCTAGGGGTCAAACTAGGGTTTGACTTTCCCGGAGATTTACCCAACCAAATTTCTTGATCCATGTCTCTAAATTTCGGTTTTGATGAGGAGAACAATCCTATGATGGTCTCACCCAAAAATTCCTCTTCTGTAGAAATCCCTAATTTCCACATCGAAACTGAAAATGCTTGAAATTGAATTCTGTATCGACAGAACGATGCACCATTTAATGGAGAGTCATCCTAGCATACTTTTGCTGAAAATATGTGGAGGAAGATCCACAAAATAGGAATCCCTAGTTCCTGTAGCTGCACAATGTCTTCTTCTCAGGTTAGCTCTGATTCCATGTTAGTTTTTCAACATTTAAGCTAGCATTATGATAAGATCTTTTCACTGAGAGAATAACAAGCACAGCAATCACATAAGCACATCACAAGAGACAAGAGACACAAAGATTTTAGGAGGGGAAACCATAAATGGAGAAAACTCCTCAACTTCCTCTAAGATAGTATCACCACAAGATGTGATCCCAAAACAGTAAGATGACCTCCCAACACAACAGCAGCCTTCTGTCTTCTGTCAAGCCAAAGTATTTCCTTCTCCAAAGGTGCGCCACACTCGAGAGAGCAAGTGATGTAATTCACAAGTGATAAATAGAGAGACTCTCACTATCTATTTATATTCTTCCGTTGACTTGAAGTGCACTCAACCATGTAGGATTAAATTATAATTAATTACTTGAGCCTACACCTTAATTAGTGTATAATAACCCAAGTGCCCCTAAACTGTGGGGACTTACCTAATGACTTGACAAGACTTGTTTACATTAATAATCCTCCCGATTGGAACATCGGGGTAAGACAATATGACTCAAATACATAATAGAAACATCCCGGAATAAACATCAGGTTACAATATATAAAATACATATAAGAATACATTCCGAAGTTACATATACATCAACAGGATCCTTCACATCATGGCAATTTTTCACTTAATGATCGTTTGGGTGAGTTGGTTCTTTCTCCTACATCCTACACTTCTAAATTTTGCAGCAGTCATCCTAATCAAGTAGGGGTGAAAGGTTTCTTTTTTATGGTGCCACATGAAGAGCATGGAAATTATATTTCTCCTTTTGATGATGGAATTATTAGAGAACCATATTATTTACATTTTCATCAGAATCATTGTTTACATTATGATTATACACATCTACATGGGTGCACCTATGATGTTCATTTGAGTCACTTGAAGGCTCATGGTTTTTCTTGCTCAACACTTGGTTCATTTGATGTTGGAGGAACTTCATTCAACACTTAGGTGAAGAGGGATATGATTGAGGAACATTATTATTGGCATAAAAATCCTCTGTTATTTCATGATGATATACATATTCATGGGTGTATTGATGAGAATTCTTTGATCCACTTGAAGTCTTCATGTTTTCTTTGCTCATTATTTGGTTCAGATTTTGATGGAGGTTCTTCATTCACTCCTTGGATGAAAGAACCCATGGCTTATTATATTGATGCACATTATATTTCTTTGGAGCAGCATAATGAGACATGGGATCCTTACCTATGCCATTGGAGCAGATTTGATTCGTCACTTGAAGCTTGTATGCACTTGGAAAATGGTAGTCTACTCATTGAGAGGTCTAAGCACTTTCATGATTTATTGGTGAGGCACCTCCTTGATGTACATTATTAATTTTTTTGTATATACTTTGATGATATATATTATGCACTCATGATGTTTGGAATAATGCATACAAGAAAATTGGATCTAGGAATTCTCTTTTCAAATGGTATGGGTTGGAGAGCACTCTTAATTATTTGAGTGCAATGCAAGCAATGGGACCCTGGTATAGTTTTTAGTCCAATTGATTTCAAATTCTTTGGGAAACAAGAAGTATGGAAGATGGATTCCCCACTTAATAAGGTGATTTTAATTAGATTAGTGTAGCATCAAGCATGGTGATTCCTCTCTGAAATATTCATGGAATCTCAAAGACTCAAAGTGGGAAGCTTAGTGGCAACTTCAAAGAATCATACAAAAAACAGGTTCTTCAACAACCATGTTTGAAATTGCTTGAGGGCAAGCAATATTGGGAAGGGAGGATTTGTAAAGTCCCAAATTTGGAATTATTTCACAATGACCCAATCACATTTTCCATATTCATGAAAGTTGTCAAATGAATGCTAAAAGTCAAATAATTGCCGAGGAGGAAAATCACTAGTTTCCTAGGTTGGGGGTGGAAGCTTTGATATTTGGAATAAGGGGGATAATAAATGGTGTTTAGAAATTATAAGGGGATAAATATTTAATAATGTATCTTATTAAATAAACATAAGAGAAAATGGAAGTGACAATGGAGGATTAAGACACATGGAGACTATGGGGCCCACACTAGCTAGAATTCCTATGTTAAATGGTATCTTTCTCTTGCAAATTTGAATATAGGGAAGTATAATGTTTTTGTATGGATTATAATATTAATATAATTGTCCATATACTTCATAGGTAAAAATTGGGAAGAAGTGTAATTTACATGGGAGAAAAAGAGCCAAATGGGAGTTTCATGGACACTTGGCTAGATTCCCCTTACATTTATGATAGTTATGACACCAATGATGGATATTATATGACAGTTATGACCCAAGTCAGATATTAAGGATGAAATACTGACATATTTACATGTCAGGCCTAAATAGAGCATCTTGGAGGTCGAAATTGGGAGTTGGAGAAGGCCAAGAGGCTCCTACTCAAATTTGGGAGAAGAGGGAAGGTGAAGAGAGAGGCCACATGGCATAGCATGAGCAGCCACACCAATTCGACTTGGATTTGGTTTATGGATGGATTTGGAACCTTATAATACCAATAATTTTTATAACATACAGGGATCAGCTGTGAGAAGAAGCTTTTTCTCATTTGTGAATTGTGAGAGCTAGTGGATGACTAGTTTTCTTCCTTAAGCCAATTTCGAGGGTGAAAGATTCCCAGCCTAGTTGGTGTTTGTAATGCCACTTAGGTATTTCATGGATATTTAATGGAGTCTTATTTTCAGTTTTAAGATATAGGAAATAATGTGGATTCTTCTATTTCAGCACTCTCTCTCAACTATTTTCAGTTTTCACACCATATTCATGCCAATGGAGGGATTGCAATTTGGGTGAGCTATTGATATATTTGGGGAAGATTATAATGCTCATTATCTTATTTTCTAATGTATATTCTCTTTAATTCATGTTTAGAATACTCTCAGGTCTAAATACCAAAAATAATTCATGTAAAAATGTTGAACAATGAAGAAATAGTGTCATTTCCCCACTATCTTGTTGTGAACCATTGTAATGATGATGATTTGGAATTGGGAGAGAATATAATTGTCAATTTATGATTGTAATCAGTTAAATATTTTTTTTATTCATTCTAAAAAAATTTCAATTCGAAATTCCAAATATTTGTATGTCAAAATGACTTTTAATGAGCAAACAATTAACATTTCCACTCCATTTTGATATATGCCATGGTAATGCTTATTATTTCGAATGGAGGAATGTATATATGATAAATGTATGATGGATGGACTTTAATTAATGTTTATTTAAAGTCTCATGTTCATTATTTAAGCATTGGAATCCATTTTACTCATTTTTATTGCATTGGGAGAAGATTTGGTGCATTTTTCCCAAGGGTCAAAATTATGACTTGGGGGTTGTTTTGGAAAGAGTCATAACAGACTGTATAAATTGAACCATGATGTATATGAGACTTTTAAAGGGTCCCTTACACATACCCATCCTCTGTTCATAAATTCAAGTGACTTTGGGATCATTTGTGAAGCCATTTCCGATAATTACCCAGGAGGAATTGGAGCCCCAATTTGCTAGTAAAGAATCCTACTTTAAACAAAACTTTAAAAAGGTTTGCAGAAGTAATTGGGAGGTCAAAAAACATACATGAGAATTATATTTAATTTATATTATCATTCATGTACCTTTGGATAAAATTTGGAAGCATTTGGGTCAATTTGGAGGTCTAGACATCAAAACTAGTCAAGAGCCAAAATTCTGAAAAAAATTGGAAAACTGGGCAATTTATTAAAATTCCAAAAAGGGGACACTACATACAGATGGAATATTTGCTAAGTGATAGTAAACACCCTAATAATCATCCAATTTATTGAATTGGTGAGAACCTTAGTTCTTGTATGTTGCAATTAAGTGATGAGGTTTAACGAGTTTTACAAGTACATAAAGATATTCCAGTTCATATAAAGAAAGAAGAACCATATGGCTTATGGCAGATGTATTTTGAGGGATCATCAAGTAAGGATGGAGAAAGAGTAGGAGTGTTATTGATTTCAGCTATAGGTGAAGTCACTTCTGTTATGTACAAATTGGAATTTAAAACAACTAATAATACTGTTGAGTATGAGGCTTTAATTCTTGGATTAAGAGCAGCAAAAGACTTGGGTATTCAAGAGCTTGTTGTGTTTGGCAACTCCAAATTAGTAATTAAGCAAGTAAATATTTTTTACCAAGTAAAGCATCATTTATTGAAATTTTATAGAAATGAAGCATGGGATTTAATTAAAAATTTATTTATAGCTTAGAATATAACTTTTGTTCCAAGAGAATATAATGAAATAGTTGATTCCCTAGAATTAGCAGCAGCCTATTTTAAGGTTCCAAAAGTAACACATTTGAAGTACCCAATTGATGTGAGATACAAACCATCTATTCCAGATGACATCAAACACTGGAAAGTTTTTCATGATGATCAGGAGATAAAAGAATTTCTAGAGTTAGTAGGTGAATTTTGAGATGACTTAGTTGATCAAGAATAGGATTTTGAATTAATGGAAAATAAGCCTTGTAGAAACGATTCAATAACTGATCATAAGATTGTTGAATTAAAAGGAAATTTCATTCCTAAGGGACTTGTTCCACTTGAGAGGTTGTTTTCAAAGGATGATATGTTGTTGAAGCCCACCTTGCAGACCACTGAAGAGAATGTTATAGATTATAACATTGGTTTTGAAGATCAACCTAAAATGATAAAAATGTCAAAATAATTGTCAAAAAAGGAAAAGAAAAAATATATTAGTTTGCCAAAAGAATTTGTGGACACTTTTGCTTGGTCATATCAAGATTTAAGAACTTATGACACTAGCATAATTCAGCATAAAATTCCTTTCAAACCAAATACTAAGCCTTTTAAACAGAAACTTAGAAGGCTTAACCCAACATTGCTGCCAGTAATTGAAAAGGAGGTAAAGAAATTATTAGATGAAAAAATTATTGTACCTCTGAGATATTCATCATGGATTGCAAATTTGGTGCATGTACGAAAGAAAAATGGAGAAATAAGTCTTTGTGTTGATTTCCACAACTTGAACAGATCTTGTTTGAAACATAATTATTCATTACCAAAAATTGATCAGATTTTGTAGAGAGTTGTAGTATCTCATAGGATTTCAACAGTTGATGGTTTTTTTTGGTTATAACCAGATTGCAGTCACAGGGGCTTCACTTGTTGACCAATATCCTATCACGTTAGTTCATATTCTGGTTTTTAAAATTATCAAAAATTGAACCAATATATTGCAGGTATTGGGGGGGATGAGGGGTTTAAGGTGGGGGTGGGTAGGGTGGTTTATCAAGATTGAGGTATAAAAATGTGTGGGGAGGATGTTTTAAGTATTAGGAGGGAGTTTCAAAAAAAAGAGTTTGGGTCAATATCTATGGAAATTAAGGGTATTCTTTAATATCCCATGATCCCACGTGCTATGTGATAGGTTCACTAAGTGAAGACCCCGTGATTATAGTACAGCCTGAAGATAGAGAAAAAACAACATTCACAACTCCATGGGGAAATTTTATGTATGATAAAATTATTTTTGGGCTTATGAATGCAGGTGCCACTTTTTAGAGGGCTATGGTTTTGGCTTTTGTGGGGGAGAATGAAAAATTTGTAGTAATATACCAAGATGATATTACAGTCTTCTCCAAGTCTGATGAAGATCATCTGAAACATTTAAGACATATTTTTATTAAGTGCCGAAAATTTGGTTTATCATTAAACCCAAAAAAGTCTCACTTTACTATGATAGAAGGTAAGTTGTTAGGGCATATTGTTTCTCCTGAAGGAATCAAAATAGATCCAGAAAGAGTAAAAACCATCTTAAAAATTAATATTTATAGAAATAAAAAGGAGATTCAATCTTTCATTGGAAAAATCAAATTTTTAAGATGGTTTATTCCTAATTTCGTAGAAATTATCAAACATATCACTGAGATGCTCAAGAAGGATAGGGAAGTTAAATGGTCCGAATAGGCTAGACAGTTATTTGAAGCAATAAAGCATGCATTGATAGAAGCACCAGTATTGATAGCTCCAGATTATACAGAGGATTTTGCAATTTTTTCATTTGCATCTGAAGATACCATAGCTGTTGTGTTATTGCAAAAGAATTCAGATGGATTGGAACAACCAATTTCTTTTTTCAGTAAAACATTAAGAGATTCAGAGCTTAAATATAATACAATGGAAAATCAAGGATATGCATTAGTTAAAGCTCTCAAATTTTTTAGAATATATGTTTTACATTCCAATATTTTGGCATATGTTCCAAGTTCAGCAGTCAAGGAGAGTTTAGGACAACCTCACACTGAGGGAAAAAGAGGTACATGGATAGCAAAGGTTATGGAATATGATGTGGATATTAAACCAACAAAATTGGTGAAAGGCCAAGGATTAGATAAGATTCTAACATAATAGAATTGTGAGTTATTAAATCTTCATTTGATGGCAGAACATTCAAAACAAGATATGGCAACAGAATACAGTAAGCAGCAGATTTATAGTAGGTATGGTGAGTTTGCTTGGTATAAATGCATTGTGTATTTCCTTTTATACTTACAATGCCCTCTAGAATTGAATAGAAATGAATGCAGATCATTAAAACTTAGAGAAATGAAATATGTTTTAATAGATCACGTCTTGTACTGGAAGGATCCTGGAGAAATATTGTTGAAGTGTTTGGAAAAATCAGAGGTTGATGATGTTACTGCTGAATTGCACAGTGGAGTATGTGGTGGGCACACATACTAGAAGGAAACTACATTTAAAATCCTAAGAGCAGGATATTATTGGCCTATTCTTTTCTCAAATGTGTATCATCGCATCAGGTCATGTGTGGAGTGTCAAAATTTCGCAGGTAAGCATAAACTTCAGTCATTACCTTTGAAGCCTATAATTGTAAATTGTCCATTTCAGGAGTGGGGTTTAGATTTCATAGGTGAAATTCATCCTCCTTCTGAGTGGTTAGCACAAATGGATTTTAAATACCAATGATTTTTTCACTAAGTGGGTGGAGGCAATCCCCACAAGGAGATCAACTGAACAAGTCATAAATAATTTCCTTTAGGAAAATATTCTTAGCAGATTTGGATGCCCTAGGAAATTAATTACTGATAATGCTCTTGGTTTTAAATAAAAAAAGATGATGAAATTTTGTGAAGAAAATAATATTAACTTGAAACATTCCACAGCATATTACCCACAGGGTAATGGATTAGCAGAATCTAGTAATAAAAATATTGTGAATAGTATCAAGAAAATGTTATTTGAAAATAAAAGGAGCTAGGATACCAAATTAAAATTTTCTCTTTGGGCTGATAGAGTAACTATAAAGAGGTAAATTGGAACATCCCATTTTCAATTGGTATATGGAGTTGATGCTTTGTTTCCTGTCCAATTAGCTTATCCAGTAATTAAATTCCTGCAAGAAATAAAAGAAGAACCTGATGATATAAGAAGAAGAATGTTTCAGATAATCCAATTACAACATGAGAGAGAAACTATTGAAAATACAGCTGAGATGTATAGAAAAAGGATGAAAGAAAGTTTTGATATGAAAGTTAAAAAGGATATTTTTGCAATGGGTGACCTTGTTCTTAGGCGGGATGCATGAAAGGATGAAAAAGGTAAGCATGCAAAGTTCGATAATTTATGGATAGGGCCTTTTACAATGATCAAAATTCTGGGAAATAATACGTTTGTTTTGCAGAATTTGAAAGGTGAAGAGATTGCAGGTCTAGTGAATAGACGTTTTCTAAAGTATTTTCACACATGTTGAGTGGAAGAAGGTCATTGTACATATTCACTATATATACCATTTTATTTTTATGAATAAGACTCTAGCCCAATAAGACAGAAATTATGACTTTAGCAGATTTCTGAAGGCACATGTCAAGATGTTCTTAAAGCTTCATAGGGAAATCTTTATCCCTAGCCAGAGCCAGATATTATCTCTATGGTTGTTTTTCATTTTTTATCCTAGGGTTTTATATGTTTCTTTATTTGAGTTCATAACTTTAGTATTACCTTATTCCTTTTTATACCCTTGTGTGTCACGATTTCTATGTTTTTGGTGATTTCTTTTTGAAGGCTCAAATCATTTATTGTTTAAAGTTATAAGCTTGTATTAGAGGAAGAGATTTTATGATAAAATCAAGTATGAAATGGGTTATATAAACTAGCATCATTTCTTAGAAAGGGAAATATCACATTGCTGCCAGATGGTTTTATTCATGATATCATTTTAAAAACAATTTTCATAATGGAACGCAAGTATATGGATATATTAAACACATGGAAAAGATTGTACACTTGACAGGGTTGGTACTATGGTTTAAAGCATTATCATTATTATTTTAAGCCATGTCTAAATGATGAATGAAATTGTTGGTCATGGCACGTATTTTCTTTCACAAGTGTTCTTTGTATGAAGTCGAGGCATTTGATATGATGGACAATGGTACCCGTATTGACAGTGTTGACAGTGACATAATCGATATTACATTAAACTTATTTCATGCTACTGTTTTGAATTTCATTAGGTCTGTGTAGTTTGTATTATGAAGAATTTGTAGAATGTTGAAGGTAGCAATAGAGGAAGACACAAATATTTTGGTGAAAAGAAGACCAAGAGGTTTGATTTGTAGACTGGAACCCAATAATACACAATGGATAATTCAATTTCCAAGGCCAGCCGAGTTAATGAGAAATGCAGGTTGGTTTTCCTTCTGTGAAGTTGTAAGGTTATAATACACAGGTGACTCGGGCCTTCATAAAAAACTTACAAGGAAGGAGTGGTTCAACTCAAGAATTTGAAGGCTGTGGTGAATGAAGAATCTATTCCAGAAGCAATAGGGGTTCCAGCACAAGGAGAAAGGTGGTTTAAGTAGAAGGATTTCCAAGGCAACTATGGTGAGCTCTTGCTGCCAGGGTTTGAGAAGTTGAACTGGAAGAATGGTATTCATGTAAGTAAGATAAAACCCAATTGGAAAATTCCTTTGGAAATGGTTCAAAATTATATCACTTGTGAAGGTCGCCATGATAGAATCCTCAAATGTCATTTGAGGTTGTTAATGCATCTCAATGGAATTTTAAAACTTAATGTGCCATTTTATATGTTAAAAATCCTGCAAAAGATGGTCACATGGTTTCAAGCCCATCCAAAACACACTCCTCGTTCTATATACCACCAAGGTTTAATCAAATTGTTGTTGATTTCACAATTGAATAAAGAAGGATGAAGTTGGGAAATTTTTTGTCAAAGTTATGGTTTGAAGAAAAGATCAAAGAAAATGGAAAAAGGGGAGCAGAAGACTTGAACCAGCAAACAAAGAATCATGAAGAATAGAGTGAGCACATTGCAGCATAAGGAAAGGGTTTTGTAGAAAATCCAAACCAAATAAATAACTTGTTTCCTAAAGCTTCAGTTACAGATGAAAACCTTGAAACATTGAGTATGGTTCTAAAAAATATAAATGCAAAGAAATAAGAACGACTTCAGGTTTTGAATCCATAAGGCATTACTTTAAAGCCTAGGACTATGCTAAGAAGTAAGATGCAGGCAGAAATGGAATTAGTGAATATTCCAAAGAATAGAAATGAATACTAGGGAGATATTGTAATGGTAAATGATTATTTCAGTGAGGAAACTATACACGCATCCAAGGATCAAAACTGTTTAGATAATGAAAATTTCATTGATATTCAGGGTGTTGTAGGATCTATACCTAAAATATTTTGCACAAGTAAATAGGTGCATTCTGAAGACTGTTCAGTCTCAAAATTTCTGCAAGAATATGAAGTTCTTATGAAAGAAAAGACTATTGAAATAGCTCCAGAATTGAACCAGATTAAAAAGTCTCTACAGACATATAAGGAGCAAACCAAGTTTTTGCAGAGTATAACTGAAAAGTTAATGACTGCAAATAAAAGGTTACGAGAGGACTTGGAGGAAAAATAAGTCGATTTCCAAAAGCTACTTTCAATATCTAAAGACATCTTGAAAGAGAAGAGAGCTGTCCAAAAGCAATATGAACACATGAAGACCCAGAGTAAAGAGGCGCATAATGAAATGGAGAATAAGGATGCTGAATTTTCTAGATTGCAAAAGAGATCCCAGGCTTTAAGTGACCTGAATATTTTAGTAGAATCTTCTAAGAGTATTTAGGCTTAGGATGATATGTAGCTTTGAAAGAAATTAGGATTTGACAGATGTCTATTTTTATTTCTATTTGTACTACACTTGTATTAAGACTGTTTTAGAAGATCGACTTTTCCATTTTTTAAGAAATTTGATCCATAAAAATAGGATCTGATAACTATCTCAAAAAACTTAGAAATTTTGTATATGAGGGATAGTAGCTAGATGTGAAGGGTGGCAATCGGAGATGGGAACCAAGTTTTGATATATACTATAAGACATAAAACTCTTTTCATCTTTAATACGGGGCTTACATTGATATGGTTATGGTTATGAGCTTGTCTTGTTCTTTTTATGAATTGTATTTTTTATTATTTATCCTGTGTATAATCAATTAAAATCCATTACATGATTCTTATGATAAAATACAGTTACCATTTAACATTTAGTGACAGAACCGAGTCCATTCCATAAATTCATGCTCGTACTCCTGTTATTGAATTTTGTATTTTATTTTATGGCATACATCTCTATGATGGTTATTTTATTTTCCTGTATATTTTGATTACATACCAATTCTGTTTTGATTTTGATTTTATAATATTGAATTATCTTTAAATATTTCTCTGAGCTTGAACCCCAGTAGTCTAGGTTCAACTTTAGGGATAACACTTTGCTTATGTTTCACCATAGCCGTAACATTTGCATTGTAATAGGGAATCCTCAAGATCGTAGATCTTCATGGCTACTGATATTAGTGGATAGAAGTTATTAAGATTAATGTATAAATATCAGGGAGTATGCAGAGGCAAGGGCTGGAAAATAATTGATATTATTGTATAAGTTGTGACAGAGATTGTAGTTTTATTTTATCATCTAATACAAGGAGCAAGATTCCTCTGATTTCTGTGTTTCAACTTGTGTTAGTTTCCGGCATCTCTGTTCAAAGGCAGGGCCCACCTTCCTACAGAGATTGCCGAGTTAATTAGGTATTTTTATTCTTTGTCATGTGGTGTGGATGTTACAATAGATGTATTCTTTTATAATAGTTGCAATAGTAATGATTAACTGTGTGTTTCCTCAATTGATGAGTAATTGCATTTCTTGTGAGGTGCAATAGATTGGTGTGACAGTCGATTGTGTAGACTAATTTTCTTTATGCACTTGTGCGATATCTGTAACATCCAAGCTCATCTCTAGTTTCTTTTAATTGCTGTCTTTCTTGATTTTTGCTAATTCATTCCATTCACAGTTATAATTGTTGAGTTCATTTCTGATTTCTAGATCAAGTTGGATTAAGATAGTTCTAATGGGTCTTCAGATGGCTTGGTAATTTAGGATTTAACTTTCTGCAAAAGTAAATCTAGATGTTTATTTTTTGAATATTTTATTTCTAGATTAAGGTTGTAAGAAGGTAAATTAGATTAAGTTAATCATGGGAAGAGTTGGGCTAAACATGAAGATAGGATAGTTTATTCATAGCATCATCTACTTAGTGTTTAAGTATAGACAGTGTAAATTATCTTTACAATAAAAATACTTTCCTTGGTTGACAATTCATATTGAACATTCTGTATGTTGGTTTTAATTAACTTGCATATAGAGTGCCCAACAATATGCCCATTTTAGATTGCAAAAAAGCTAGGCCCCTCGACATACAAGTTACAGGATTTATAGGGGTGGGAAGAGAATTGACTGGTCAATGGTTTGGTTCTCAAGCCTTGTTTTACTTAATGTTTTTGAGGTCTCCTCTACATAAATAAACCTTTTTTATTTTGCTTCGATTTTTCATAGTTATGTCTGTTTTATTTATGCCGATTTGCTTTCTTTTCATCTAATTTATTTCAGTTCATTTTGCTTTATTTTTCAAATAATCCAACATGGTTTTGGAAATTGGGGGACATTGTAATTTGGACAAACTGCAAATATTTTTACCAGAGAGCTGCTTATTGGATTTACTTGTATCAAAAAATGTACCATGATGAGATTCTTTAATTTAATAGAATATTTGAAGGGAGGTTATATTATGAACACATTGAAGTCCTGTTTTAAACCCTGTTAAATAACTAAGGTAAGAAGGGTCTAGAATACTATTTTGGGGCTCCATCCACTTCACATTAAATTTGTCCTAGGAAGCTAAAAACAATGGACCCACAGAAAGGAAGCAGGATGAACAGGTGTATGGTATCTAAAATGAACCCATGCCACAAATAAAATTCAAAAGGATTAAAAGAGTAAAAATTTCCCAGAAAGAAAGAATACATCAAAATACATACTGAATAAAATCATTAGGATGATGAGATTTCTCAGAGGTTCTTCTCCATCCGTGAGCTGAAAGCAAATTATCTCTCACACAAAAGGACACCATGGATGGAAGAACCTAAACCAAGTTTCAAATGAAAGGAGCAATCCGAGAAGACTCAAAGCAACAAAATTCTAAAAGCATCAAAAGAATGTAAAAGGCATGGGAATGAGGAACAAACGAATACGTCTGCCCATACTCTGTTACGATCCTACGGTGTCTTTGTTATAAGGAACCGAATGTAGAGATAAATGAACCCAATGTTTTGGCCTCAGAATAGTTATAGGGACTTTGAAAACCTGGTTACCCTACCCTAGTGGACTGTAATCAATGTTAAAGTTCTAAATCTCACATTCATAGAAATGTCTAGACATCTTAAAGAAATCTTAAAATTTTGGGATGAGTTGGTCTAACAGAATGCCTTAAAGTAGTTATCGGTTTTAAAAGTTAGTTTTTACAAAGATCTATGTTCACCATCCAGTCACCAATTGTTCCAGCTACAACTATCATCCCAAAAAGCATTTCATTGTTTAGGATGCCCTTTAGTTTTTATATTTTTACTACTTGGAACTCTTTTGAACTTTGAAAGTCCATCACTCATGACTTCTTTTCACCCTGTAGAAATTCAAAGAAGTTGATTCTAAGGTAGAAAGTATTTTTGATCCACATCAGTGGATGATTCTCCTCATTTGATCCGCAGTGGCGGATAACTGTCAAGTTTTAATCTGACACGGCGACTACTTTTCAAGTTTTGATCCGCTATGGCGGGTGGTTTTCTAAGTCGGAGCCGCAATAGCTGATGGATCATTGTTTTGATCTGCTGCAATAGATGCTTTTTCATGAGCACAGAGCACCTCATTACTTGTCGATGTATCGAAATCTTTCAAGATATTGGGCCGATATGGCAAGTGGGTTTGTAGGTTGAGTATCAGAACTTGTTCCAATTTTTGTGACCTGCTACGTCAAAAAACTTTTATTTTTCTGCCACAATGGTTGTAAGTTTTCTTTTTTTCGACCGCCCAATCCTCACCAATCCCGCTTCATTGGAAGCATTGTCATCTTTAAGCCACTACGACGATTTTGTTTCAAGGTTTGCTTCTGATGTCATTTCGTCTACCGAAGCCATGACTTAAAGCGGGTGTCTTTCCAGAAGTGAGTTGATAGTTGCGGCTGTGTTGTGACCTTCGAGCCGCCATTTTCAGGTTTATTTTTAACTCAACTTATTTGTGGTCCTCCAATGCTCTATGTTTGGTGCCAGCGGCATTTTGGTTTTACGCATGCAATTTTAATGCCCCATCTACCGCTTTTAAGTGATTTTTAACCTTTATGTTATATATAGATCGGGAGGGGTTTTTGTTTTTACAATTGGAGTTGAGTGCATTAGGGTTGTAAGTGGTGATTTTATCCTCTCTCGGGAAAACGTTGTGATTTGGTGAAACCACCATCTAGAGCTCATGTGGCACATTGGAGCAAGCATCCATGATTGTTGTGGAGATTTTCTCCTGCCAAGTAGCTTTTCCATTTACTTTGTTTTTATTGGTGGTTTGATTGAAGCTGCAACCTGTCGGTTTTCGATAGACCATGTAGGGGTTTTGGTTGTTGGGTTTTTTGGTTTAAAAAAAGGATCCCTCTTTGCCTTTTTTAGTTTAGCAATTTTATTTTAATATTGACCTAACCGCGGTTGCTCGACCTTCTCCCATGGAGCTTTGTCATTTTCATTCTAAGGCATTTCTCTCGTACTCTTGGTAGCTAATGATGGATCCCCATAGCCCTGAGCTTTCTACGGGCCTGATTCTGACCTGTTTCTCACCATTGTGAGGTGGTGGAGGCTGCAATTTGTTTGATTCAAGAAATCCTTTTAGGTTTTGGCTATTGTACTGTATCTCCTCGCCGAGGGATTTTAATCCTGGTGGTTAAACGTAGGGCATCGCTGCTATTTAGCTCATGTTCTCTAGCTGCAGATGATGAGCCCCTTAGAGATATTTGTGCACAATTGTGAGAGGGTAGTTAGGGTTTTGGTGGTTTTCTAGGTTAGAATCAAAAGGGACGTGCTAGCCGAAGCCCGCCTATGTTAAAGTGTCGTGTTTTCCATAGTTCGGTCTCATTGTGCCATGGTGCATTTTTTTGGTCCAATGATAGAAGAGAATGTGGTAAAAGAACATATCAGTTTGTTACTTGGAAAAAATCATTTTCCTAGCATGTTTTGATGCCATAATCATTATTTTTTCCTGAATGCATGAGTTTTTTTAATGATGTAAATGATATGACATTTTTTTGTGTTATTACAGTCACAGTTTGTACCGGACAGCATGACGAAGATGGGAAAAAAGAAGGCCAAGATTGTAGATTATGATTCAGATGCAAAAATCTCACCCATAGCAAGGTTGGAAATAATATATGAAGATACAAATTTATTCACCGAGGTAGAACCCGAATTCAAATGGGGTCAAATTTACCACATGCTTACAGTGGAGAAGAAGGTTCTAGATCTAGGGTTGGAGGACCTGGCCTTATATGATAATATACTAAGATATGGAATCACCAAGGTATCCACTAGAAAAGATATTTTTCCTTGCACGGAGGTCATCAGATGGATTCTATCCAAAGCAGATGCAACAAGGATGATCATGAACAACATGAAGGATAAAGGGTTCGCCTTTTTCACACCTGCATTCATAGAAAAAGCATACAACCTTCCACCCTCAGAAGTCAGCATGACAACTGACTGGGAAAAAGGCCTAACTCTTGATTACATATCTAAAACAAATATGATGGTAGCTAAAGGGAATACTTTCAGGCATAAACAATTCAGGGAATACAAAACTTCCCATCTATGTACCCCATACAGAATGGTAGTGTTGATGCTTAGTAGGATTTTCGGTAGAGACGATGGAAGGTATTATAAGTTTGGATGGATCCCATTGATTTACCATGTAGCCATGAAAGGGACAATTTTTAATTGGGCTGACATAGTAGCCAATAGCCTATCTACCTCCATTACTGCAACCCAAGAAGGTTTGCACCAAAGAAAATATGAATTCTATATGGGATCATTTTTGGTTAACTACATATTGTGCTTTCACCCTTTTGAGAAACTCAACTGCAAGTGGAAAGGAGGAAAATCTCCTATTTATGTAGCATATCAGATACTATGGGCCCACAAATACCACAGTCACTACAAACTATTATGTGAATAGTTCTTGATTCCTTTATACCAAGTAGTTTTCCTGGAGGAGTGTAAGTGCCTATCTAAAGGTTATTTGGAATCTATCAAAGAGTTTGGGGATTAATTCTTCTATGAAGAAGGTACATACCTAAGGATGTATGGGGGAACCAAAGCACCCTCAGTGTTTCCAAAATATTCCACAGATTACATAGTTCATAAGGCAGCCGCGAGACAACTTTGCTTGGATGGCTTTGGAAGTCATTTGTTCAATCTGAAAAAAGTTGTGTTTGCACCACTACCTTTCTATGTGGGGAGTTATAAGTTTGATAAATTCAATAGTGACCGTGATTTCGTTAAGGAACTAGAAATATTTCATTTTGGTGAAAAGATCTTTCACCATCATGATTCCCAAGGCAACGTTGCAGCTCATCGGGCACTCCTTAATGTAAATTTTGAATATGATTATTATGTGGAAATGGATGAAGAAATGTACATGAATATTTGCAACATGACCGCTTTAAATACGTTCCTCAAAAGGAATACCAAAATAGTTGGAGTTAAAGGAAGTAGAAGCAGCAATCCAGAACCAAAGGGACATGAGGAAGAAGCTGCAAGAAAAGCAAAGGAAGACACTGCACGAATACTAGAAGAGGGTGCAAGGAAAATTTTAGCTGATGAAACCCAGTGAGTAAATGAGGAAGAAGAAGATGCCAAAAAAGAGAAGGAAGACAAACAGAGAAATAAAGAAGAAGCTATCAAAGAGAATATTGCATCGTTGGAAAGGTCAATAGCTCAAGAAGATCAAAATCAAGAATAAGAAGCACAAAACCAAGGAAGGGTCATAGAAGAACAAAGGAGAAATATGAAGAGTTAGACAATGAGAATTAGGGACAAGATCCTTCTCAGGAGAATACCGAGAACCTCCCTTCCACTTCAGGCAGTATACTTACAGGAGGTCATATTCCTATGGTTGAACTGGGGTTGGTACCATTCACCCCATTAAAACAACATGAATTTGCATGCCTGGAAAATCTATTTTTTGATCCCAAATGGAATTCCATTGTGTGGAGAACCGAGAATACTCTGAATATGGGAACCCAACCCGAGATCATCATAGTGACTGAGAAGAGGGTCGTAAAAGATGTAGAATAATATCTAGAACAATTGGCCTCCATGGGTATTGCAACTGCACATGCGAAATCCCATAATATTAGTAAGTTGAAGGGATCCATTGACAATTATAAAGGTAAAATGGCAGAGATGAAGGAATTCTTAAGGAAGGAAGAGAGAGTGGGTAGGGATTCAAAAATAAAATATGAAGCCACTCTCTCAAATTTTGAGAAGCTTCGGTAGGACTTCGAGATACTAGAAAAAGAAAGGGATTATTTGAAACTATCAAACATGACCCTGGATGGAGAGAAGGATAAATTACAGAGAAATTTTGTGGAAATGGAAGCACATAAATCCATAGCTGACCAACAAACAGAGCAGTATAATGTCCAAATTACAGAACCAGAAGTCCAAAATAGTTCCTTGGAAGTATTATTGAAGGAAACCAATGAACAAAAGATGGACATAAAACCTTTGAGAGAGCATTCCCTCCTACTTAGAGGTAAAATATAACAATTACAAGTTAAGCTCATAGAAGAGGTCTTCAAAATCAAGAAAGTAGAAGCTTGAGTGCAAGAGGTCTTAGTCGTAGCTACTAAATTCAATACCAGGACCCAAGAAATTGTGGAGACCATACAAGGATGGATGACCTGGTTGGAGGAAAATAACCCCCCTGAAAATGCACCTGTAAAGAATCCAGAAAGATTGCATCTCGAGTATGATCTCATAAATTTCAGTAACAGAGATGCTGAGAGACTAATAGATGCAGTTGAGAAGACATCAGACAAGTGTAGGGAATTCTATAAGAATGTGCTCATAACTAACAACAAATGTTAGACATCTTCAGCAAAAGGGATACAAGAGTTTTTGACACATGAAGAACACTTGAATCACTTACATGACAGGCTATAGGAAGATGAACTTAGCATACAGCTGATTAAAGGCTTAAACGAAAAGGTGATAAAGAGTATGGTGAATCAAGCAGCAACAAGTAATTTCCATTTGGAAGACCAGCTTCGAGTAACACCACCCGGGGTGGATGATATAAAGACTCAACTATCCAAGCACGAGGTAACGGTCAGATTCTTAGAACCAACAGATTTTGGAATCATTGCTTCATATGCTATGGCATGAAAACAGTTCATCAATGAGTTGATTGGGCACACATGAGTGGTTTTGTCCCATCTACACATGGAAATGTAATTTTAATATGTTGTATTTATCTTATTTTATTAATAAGATTACTAGAAGACAAACATTTTTGTAACCAAAAGTTGAGGAAGCCCAAAGGACAGGGAGACCAAAAGTCATTTTTCCAAATGTATAAATATAGGTAGGGTCGAATAGAGAAGGGACTTTTCTAGCTCTCATATGCGAAGGATTTTTTGTAAGAAGAAATATTTCTTGTTATAATAAAAAGGACTAAATTTTTGCTGGAGAAGGGGTTTCCTGAGTTTCAAATGCATGCTATGTAGAATGTTGAATAAAGAACTATTTCTATTTTCGCTTACTATACAAATTTGTGAGATCGTTGTAACTACTGAATTATTTCTATGTTGTGAATGATTTCATTTCCATGTTATGAATCTTATGCAGTAAATTAGTAGCGAATGCATTAATGACACTGAGTTATCTGTATGTTATATTTTCTGTTGTATTTATGTATTATGAATTTATCAGCTATCTGTAAAATTCTTTGTGTAGAAAATGTAGTACATTACTCATACAAATAGTAATCTTTCTCCCTGAGGATATGTTAGACAAAGTAGATTATATTAATTGTTCTTTCCTTTCGGTGATTTGGGAAAAAAGGGGATAAGGCGGAAGGTAAGAACCTACGCATCCCAATGTGAGGTCTTTGTTTCCTGGTAACTTTCATTTAACCTGGGAACTTACATATCATTCATAAAACATAAAAAACACACATAAATGTTGGATTGGGCTACAACCAGTAAAATAGATTTAAACCTTCATTTAATTCTATGGTAGTCAGGCTGCTAACCGGACGGATTCCCCACACAAAATGATAAACGATCTAATTGGGAACAGTTATTGGGGAGAATCCCTACTGTCAGTACCTAGTATTTTCCAAGAATCAACAAAAGGAAAACACAAATACTATCGGTGCACACTTCAAATGTTTAAATATTTGGTCTTTTTTAATAGTTTTTGGGGTTCAAACACAAATTCAACCAGATGCATGATAAAATCACTACCTAAAATCACTATCTGAAATCATTGCAATCACCTCTCCTCTATTTTCATAAAAAATATCACACATGTTTTTCCTTCTCACACTATGTTTTCTATATCATGTATTCCCAATACTTATCTACTATGTTTTTAATTTGATATTCCTTCTCATTTCACAAAAGTCAAATGTTTGTATTTTCTAAAATATAAATACTATAAAATATAATCCATAATGTACAATAATTATAGGTCACTCTTCACCATGTGCATCAATTCTACACCACACACCTCCAAGATCCCTCTAATAATAATAATCACCGTCGTTTTTTTACATGAATGGTTAGTATTTTTGTATTGTAAAAAAAAAAAAGTGCTTGCACTTGGATAATTACATCCTATTCAGCTTGGAATATAGTCATGATTACAGTCAAAATGGAGCATAAAATATCTAATATATCAAGAAACTTAAAAATTACTATTCTAAATAAAGTTTAAAGAGAGTCCAACTGATATAAAACCAAAGAAGGAAAAAAAACTCACCCAACAGGATTTGAGAAAACATAATTAGGACCCAACATGATTAAAAAAAACACAAGTAGGTGTCTAGATAGATGTCGTGGGAGGTCCCAAATCCTTTTCCTTCCAGGTTATTATGCTTCTCCTCCACGTCGTTATGAACCCATTGTTCGAAGTCCATGGTACCCAGCTGGATTTCAACTTGCAAAAGTCAGTCCGAGAGTTCTTGTGAAATCAAAGTTTTCTCTTTCTATTGAGCTTTTGTCATTTCTTCCTCATATTTTTTACCTATTATGGTTTCATGAATGAATTCCTCCAAATACTCTAGTTTTCCATTGGTTTTTTCCCAGTAACCTCAATTTCCTCTTTTGATCCTTCATGGATTCCTTAATTCGACACATCTTTCTGCCCATGGCTACCCTCACATGCTCTAGACAACAATCATGGCTCTCTTCGCTAGAGTCCATTTCCACCTTGAATTGAAGCAATACCTCTTAAGCGTCGGGTGATTTCTTGGGAGTTCCACCACTGCAGGCTAAGAAAATGAAAGCAAGGAGCTCTGAACTTGGATAGATGAGAAAAAAATATGATCCATCTCCTCTCGAGCGAGCCCAAATATAATGCCTTACCTTGTGTGACCAAATAGCATTATCCATGATTGCATTATTTCCTTCCCTGCAAACATACAAAAAACTGCAAGTGAAACCACTGATCGAGCTACCTTCATACCTTCCACTCTAGGATATGAGAATGTGAGCCTTGTTCCCAAGAGCAAGGTTTATATTCCACCATCTGTTAATCCAAGTATTTCCCCAAAGCCATGCGCTTCTTCTCACATCACCAAATATCATGACAAAGACATTTGGCATCGAAGAGACATGAATTTCACTAGGGGAGAGGGTCCGAGAGATACATACGACCATCTATTATGAGGGAACCAGCGGCTAAGGAAACTATGATGTTGGAATCATAATCATCCTCCGATTTGTTAGAGTGATGTACATGAAAGAATTGAAGTTATTGGAATTGTACATCGATATTTTGAATTATGTAGACAATTTTCTTAAAGTGGAATTCCTTTCGGAGAAATCTAGAGATCATAAGATAAATGAGACTTTGGGAGTCTCCAATGACTCAAGCTTGTGATATGCCTTTCCTTTTTAGCTACCTTATTTATTGAAATAAAGAAAAATTGTCTTCTTGGTTTTTAGTTGTGCAGTACCCATCCCCCAGGAATACCTCAATACTTCTATTCCATCGAGATGAATAATATTCCCTCCCCATATTGTCACCCCTAATAATAAAAACCCTCATTATTGTAAGAATATCGAGCATTATTTTTATCCATTCTAACTATGGAATCAATACAATCTGTAATAAGCTTACCCATAGCTAGATTTGTCCTTGGAAATTGGAATTATTATGAGGGGATTTTGCTTTTTTTACAAAAAGTTATGATATCATCCCATATCTTCATTTGTTAATGGGTATGACTTAGAGAAATTTTAATCATTCATAGAGGAAAAATAGAAATTGAGAATTGTTCCACATCAATCCATGCAAAGGGATGAGTGTACCTATTTTCCATGTTAATGAGTTGTTCCGGTTTTAATTACTGGAGAAAAATATGTTTGAAACAACAATTATGAACAACTTGCACAATTAAACTCTCAAATTGAAACTAAACATATAGAAATTCAAACCAGCAATAGCATGCAACACCTTGAATTAAGTTATCCTTACACTTGTTTTCTACAACCCTCTTACTGGACTATTTTGTTATAGCCTTCTAACATTTGTGCTTAACTTAAACACTCTCTCTCTCTTAAGGTATGATATCCTTCCTTGGTGAATTGTTTCTTGAAAGACAAGGTCTGGACCTAAATGTGTCAAGTATCAGGAAGGTCTAAACTAGTATCTTTTGATACTAAGATCTAATTATTTTACTGGTCTTGAATTTTGTTTTGTAATATTGTTAATGTGCATCTCAAGGACAAACTTTAGCACAAGGATCATGGAAGAGTGCTAAAGTTAAAATATATGAAAAATATGTTTAAATTATCTTACTACTTCACATCTAGCACAATGTTGTAAATTTTACTCAATTGTTATTGTTGTACTATTACACATTTGGATCACATCATCTATTTTGGATCTTCTCCTTATATAGTGATGATAAAAAAATATGAAACAATGTACCTTGAGAGAAAGAAAAGATTAAATTCATTGGTCTTGTTGGTCCCATGTGTAAAAGGGGTTGGTTATCCACCTTTATGGTACACCTTTGTCTTATGGGTATGAGGGTTTCCTTAGCTTCTTATTTTGACCCCCTTTGGTTGCATATGGTTCTTTATATTCTACTTGGTCCTAGCACTCTTATTGTGTGTAACTTTAGTATGATGAATTTTATTTTATGGTTTTTATTTTGTAATACCATTTAGCCATCAGTAACCTATCCTAATTCAACTTTTATTTTATGTTTTTTTTTTTTGTAATACCATTTAACCATTGGTACCCTGTGACATGTTAGTAACATTTATGCCAAGTTACGTCACCTAGGGATAGGTTGTGAAGGTGTCTTTTCCTTCTTAATAAGTGATGGATAAAAGATTGAATATTCTCTTCATGTTGACTAAGAATTGAAGTTATGTACCCTTACTACTATAACCCTCATAAACTCTCTCTCAAGGTACGCCATTCGTTCATCTAGGTGATTTGTCCCTTTGTTCACAAGCTCAAAACCTGAAAGTATATGAGTATAAGGCTGATCTAAAACAATTATAGATTATTATTGCTAATGTTATTTGTTATTGATTAGTAACGATGTTATTTTCCTGTACTTTGTTATTGTTTTGTTTCATTAGTTATAATATTGTTATTGTACATGGAATTTAATAAGTTATCTCAAGGACTAAATTTAACACGATGACCATTAGAGTGGTCAAGTTGAAAGAGATGAAAATTATACCCAATTGAGATATATCATTTCAAATAACCATGATGAGTATAGATGGTGCTGAGGCCATCAAAGAGGGGGTGAGTATAAATGCATGTTGGGTTTTATGATATAGAGACTTCACAAAATAAAAAAAACATAGCACTTGAAGGGACAAGCATAAATACAATGAGACACGGGTGAAATATATCGGGGGGATACCCACAGGTTGGATGTCTTAGTCAAGGCCAATTACTTAATCTTTTTATTAATACCCTTAACTTAGAATACATTCATTGTCTATAAAATGAAGTAGAACTAGCTTTATCATCCATTTGGAAACAAATATGGGAAAGGGAAACTACCATAGGATTACCTAGAGAGGAGAAACAAATTTAGAATCAATTTGTACAAAGAATCATACAATCTCCTATAAAAAAGCACAAATGGTGTGTCCTCCTTGTTTCATCCTCTATTTTTAGCAGAGACTGATATAGAAGAGTGGAGAAAATTTTTAAAATTTGGACATAAATACCAATTTTAATGTGTACAATAAAGTATTTGATAATAAAAATACCATGTGGGGTTCCCTCCAAAGCTAGGTCTATCTGAGGGAAAGAAATAAAATTTCCAAGTATAGCACCATTGGGAACTTTCCTTTGAAATAGTGTGCATCCATTTTTCAAATTTTCAATACGCAAAATATTGTCTATAGAAAGTCTCATCCATATTCACAATATCCACATAATACATATTTTTACATTTATATGACAGTTAAAAAATAGTTCTTGTACTTCCAAATAATAATAGAACTGGCTCTAAATCTTTGTAGGTACCACCAAATAGGTACTTGTCAGATCTATCTCCCTCGAGTGAGGAAGATAGACTAGAATATTTTGAAATCAAGACATCTATTACAAGATCTAACATACCAAGATCAACTAGAGGTGAAAAGGGAAGGAGAAAATTTCGTAGATGCATGAAACATTTTCTTTCTGAAAGATGATCATGTGATTATGATAATGAGAGCATAGGTGCTATTGAGTTTCCCTTGAGGCATAGACATATTGTCAAATGATGGCTACCCAAGTAGCTACCCTAAGTGGACATGCATTTCTTGCTCAATGGGAGGATTTTTCACATTGCCCCATCATATTTACATGGATTGGGGATATTTTCCATGGATGACATATTGGTTGAAATATGGCACTGAAACTGACTTGATGAAGTATGTCGGACCAAGATACAAATACAATGAATGTTTTTTGTTGGTCCGATATACGTGAAGTATGCAGAGATACGGATTTGCAACAAATTATATACAACTATTAGACAATAATCTAAAGAAAGGAGATGATATGTATATTGATGGAAGGCCAAAAGCTTCTGGAAATATCACAAGTTTTTTAAATATTGCACAACCAGGGACAACACATTAGATACTCAATTGAATATTTGAGGGGAGTGAAGGAAATCATGTATCCATATGTGCAACAAAATTATTAGTTGTAGGTGAAGAGTTGTTGATCGATTATAATTTGAATCGAATAGATGCGGGGTTTTCTATCATGGGGGAAATTATATTATACAACATTTAGGTCAACCTTTGATTGATGACTTATTATTTTTCACTTGCAACAATTTTAATTATATGTACTTTTCATTATTGATATTTCTTGATTTGTGTATTGTGGTTGGGTGATCATTGCCAAATTCCACAAGCAAGTAGATCTGATGAAGTAAGCATCAATGTATTAGTAACCAAAGTTCATGATTACATTACTACTGTTAACATTTGAATTTTTTGTGCTTATGATAACAGAAAATTCAATATTTTATCATTCTTATTATATTGTGGAAGGGGGGTACTGAGAACACACCTGTAGCTTCTAGTTAGGAAAACCTGATTGTCATATTAACACTAAATGCTTTATTCATTAATGAAATTTATTAGACATGGTTCAATTTGAAATTTTCAATATGAATATGTCTTTCTTCTTGTATCGTTGCAAGGTGATCATGGCCAAATGTCACAAGCAAGTAGATATACTGAGGTAAGCACCAATGTAATAGTAACCACAATTCATGATTATATTAGAACAATTAACATTTGGAATTTGTCGTGATTATGAGATCAATATTTCAAGATGATATCATGCTTATTATATTGTGGAAGGGGGGTTACTCCAAACAAACCTGTAGATTCTGGTCAAGTAAACGTGACTGTCATATTAACATTAAATGTTTTCGTCATTAATCTCATTTATTAGACATGGTTCAATTTTTACTTTTAGATATGAATATTTCTTTCTTCTTGTGTTATGCCAGGTTGATCATGGGAAGTCACTAATGGTGTCGCATTAGGTAAATGTTTGCATAATAGTACCTAATAACATGAATGTAATAGTAACCCCACAATTCATGATTATATTACAGCTGTTAACATTTGACGTTTTTATGTTTATGAGCTCAATATTTCAATATGATATCATGCTCATTGTATTGTGACAGGGGGTTAGTTAGAACACACCTGCACCCTATGGTCAGGCAAACATGACTATCATATTAACACTAAATTTTTTCTTCATTAATCATGATTATTTGTCATGGTTCAATTTTTACTTTTCAATATGAATATGTCTTGCTTCTTGTATTGTGGCAGGCTGACCATGGGAAGCCAGCAATGGTTTCACATCAGGTAAATGATAACGTAAAAGTACCTAAACATGATTAAAGTAATTATTTTTATTATTATGTGCATGCTATTTTTTGACGTGAATTTTTGTAATGATAAAAATAAATTAACTACTTTTGTTAATTGATGTTTGTAGAGTACGCCAAATCAATATGATAAGGTGGTCGCTAAGGAAGATATATTTTATTTAACTAACCCAATGGAAACTATGTAGAAGGATTTGAAAAAATCCAATAAATGACTTCTTAGATTGATTGTAATCAAACCTAGTACTGAATAAATCAAAGCAAGAATTGATGACTTGAGGCAAACAATAGAACAATACCGGGTAAGTTGCATCTTTGAAAGATTTATGAAATATGAAATATATTCATTTATGTTATTTTAGTTCCCTATTTTTTATATTATCTAATCAATTAAAGTTTTTTTTTGTATTACTTTTTGGAGATAACATGCATGCATCGAGTACATGTTGTAGAGGTTGGTATTGGTAGTAGCGATGGTTCAACACATCATCAATCTACTATACCAACGAGGCTAGTCAATTCTACTAGAAAACAATTCAATTTATATGCTACAACCTCAGAAAATTTTGGATATCAATAGGGCCCTTCCCCCTGTGAAAATTAATCCCAAGCTATACATCAATTACACTCACAAAATTACTAGTCAAACATGCAAATTTCCACAAAAAGGAGACTTAATATGGAGCACAACAAAAAATTCTATTGAATAAGTGTACACAATACAAAACTCATAAATTAATATGATATCCAAATGTATAATTACATCATATATTCTAAATCATAAGGATGATATTCGAATTGGAAAAAAAGAAGGCTTACTAAACTAGTCAAAATACCCCATAGGTGCATAAATCACTTTCCTAATATGTCAATATGGTCATGAATTGTCTGAGTGAGATGTACCAGCTGATAAGTGAAGTAAAGAGATCATATCATTTCCTTTGGATGGAGAAAAATAAGGAGAATGAGTTGCCAATGCACTTACTCCTAGACTAGCTTTTCCTTTTTTCCTTAAAACTGTTTAAAAGTAAAGCAACTTGGGAAAAAGTAGAAATGCGCTTTTACTAATCTGGAATGACTCCATATTTGTCAAAATATTTTCCAGGATCCTTATAAAGTGCTCATTTATCCATTTTTAGCATTTTTTGACTTCTGGGTGGAAGTGGATGCCAACTAACATAGTAAGGAATCTAGGAATTGGACCAAATTGACAAAATAACATCTCCTAAGTGTAACCATGGGTTTGATTATTATAAAACCCCCCCATAAGCCTTAATTTAAGTAAAATATTATAAAATATATCATATTATAGGGCCTATAAAGAAGGATTAGTCACCCTTTACATACTACTTGTCCATATCACCAAGGAAAGAGGCAAAAACCAAAGGTGAAAATCCTCCCTTAAACATGGACGTGAATAAAAATTTGTAAATTTTGTTATCAATCATTCTTCACCACATGATCAGAAATCCCCAATAGTGATTTGAGATTACTGAAATTTTTCTTAGAAAAAACCTCGATGAATATGTCTGCTACTTGCTCTGAAGATGCGCAATAGAGTAGAACAATGGTATCATCATGCACAAGCTCCCTGATATAGTGCATATGGATCTCAATGTGTTTGGTTTGATATATTTGAAATGGATTAGTGGAGATTTGAATGGTTCTTTGATTGTAAGTCTCTGATTCGATCCCACACTCTCCAAGTATTCCCTGCAACCACAAACATTGAGTAGTTGCATTCACAACTTATATATACTTTACCTCTGTAGATAAGAGTGCAAGGGCACTTTGATTATTACTTAACCAACTTATTGGTCCATATACAAGCATAAACACAAATCTTGAACTATACTTTTGATCATTTTTATCTCCTTCCCAATAATTGTCAGTAAATGCAACAAGCTCTAAGTCATATTTTGCTGCATAAAAAATCCCGTGAGTTCGTGTTCCTTGAATAAAGTTCATAGTTATTTTAGGTTCTTTCAAATGGATTTCATGAGGTGGATCCATGTGTCTGGAAGCCACACTCATTGCATAATATATATCAGATCGAGTATGAATCAAATAAAGAAAGCACCCAATCAACTGCCTATACAGTGTATTATTTACCAATGGAGTAGAACTTGCTTCTTCAAGCTTAAATCTAGAAAGGAATGGAGTCTTGCTTGGCTTGCAATCCTTCATGCTTAACTTGTTGAGAATATCTGAAGCATAATTGGACTGATGTACCTTGATTCCATGGGCTGATTGATAAATTTCAAGTCCCAAGAATTGACTCAAAAATCCAAAATCTATCATGGATAAGGCATGGTTCAATGCATCCTTCAAGGAGGAAATATCTTTCATGGAACTTCATTTCATCAATAATTCATCCAAAAAAAATGATTAAATAACCATGTATCAGATTCAAATATACATTCACATCATACTTGCATCAAACAAAGTTCTGTGACGAAAAAATCCGTCAATCTTGTTATACCAAGCCCTGGGGGCTTGCTTTATCCCATACAATGATTTATTTAACCTACACACCAAATATGGATTAGAAAAAAAAATCATGTTGATTCATATAAATCTCTTCTTTTATATCTCCATGTAGAAATGCACACTTCACATCCATGTGATGCACCTCCCATCTCCTTGAAGCTGCAGTGGTCTAAGCTAGACTTATGGAGTACATCTTTGCGACTGGTGCAAAGGTATCATTGTAATAAATACCTTGAACTTGTGATTAGACCTTATATACCAATATTACCTTATATTTCAAAGGTGAACCATCAGCAACAAATTTGTTTTTATAAACCCAGTTACACTTGACTAGATTTCTCCCTGGGGGAGATTTACTAGTTCCCATGTGTCATTCTTCTAGAGCGAGTTGTATTCTTCCTTCATGGTTGTTTACCATATTGGATAATATGATGCATATTAATATGTATAATGATATTATCCAACCATCAAATATAACTTCTTATTAAAGAATGGGTCTTTCACAGAAAGGGCACTCTCAAATTGAGATCTAGTCCTCTTAGTGTCACTAGGATTCCCACATAGTTCCCCATATGCATGAAAGGTATTTACTACCCATTTTGGTCATGTGGGACTGTTATGATATTCAATTAAATCATCATTATCAGAAACATCATAATAATAAAAAACTCATTAGTCTCTTCACTTATATTCAGTGGTTGTGGTCATGAAGAGGAATGGGCCAATTTTTGTTGCTGCTAAAGGCTCTTCTTGAAACTGAACACTCATTTCGATGAAATATATTTGAGTGTTGAATTTGATCAGATTTTGACCTTTTGAATATTCATAATATCCAAAAAATAGGCACTCTTTACTTTGGGGTTGCAAATCCTTCCTCTTTTCAGGTGGAATTCTAGCCCAATCCTTTGAGCCAAAAATCCTGAAATGGGTCACATTTGGCTTGTGCCAACTCCAAGCTTCAAAAGGAGTGATTCCATCAAGTTTCTTGTGAGGAATTCTATTCTGGATATAGAATTCACACTTTATTTCTTCATCCTAAAAATTTGGTGGAAAAGTTATAGGCTCCATCATACAGGTTTCCATCTCCTTGAGTGATCTATTCTTCCTCTTAGCAACACCATTTTATTGAGGTGTGTAAGGAATAAAATGTTGCATATGGATACCTGCATCTTCACAATAATGGATGAAATCATACTTGACATACTCACTACAATTATCATATCTGAGGATCTTCAGTTTCCTCCCTTACTTGTTCTCAACCGAGGCTCGAAAGACCTTGAAGAGGTCAAAAACTTAAAACTTATGCTTTAGGAAGTAAACCCAACAGTACCTGGAAAAGACATCTATCAATGTTAGGAAATATTTGGCTTGAATCATGGACATATGATGGAATGGACCAGCAATGTCAATGTGGATTAACTCAAGGGGTGCATAGGTTCTCTCATAACTGAATCTCTCATACTTATGCTCTGGGTGTTTTCCTAGGACGAAACCTTAGTAGACTCCTTTAGAAAAATTGATCTTTGGTAACCCTATGACCATGTATTTGTCACTCAAATATGAAATATACTTGTAGTTAATATAGAAAAATATCTCATGCCAAATATTGCTTGCTTCATTAGCATGAGTCAAAAGAGCAGAGGGGTTAGAGAAAGGTAGGAAATGGGAAAACTTGTACACTTTCGAACTATGATCCACAACACCTTTTGCTATGACTTTACCATTCAAAATATCTGATATTTAAAAATCATTTGGAGAAAAGACAACCTTATTAGGAGACCCAGTGTGGGTCATCTGATACACTGACAATAGGTTAGTAGTAAGACCTGGGACATACACCACATCATTGAAAGAACCATGCTCAAGATCAATCTTATCCTTCCCCTTACTATCAATAATAGAGTCATCTCCCAAAAAAAAAATTAGACGTTTCGAATCATCAAGAGAGGAGAAAGTATCCCTTTTCGAAACCATGCTCCTTGAAGCTCCAGAGTCAATGATGAAGGTGTATGATCTCAAAGTGCTGGAAACCAAGGCATGAACCCTCTCCTTGTCATCTGAATTTGATCCCCCTTCCTCTTCTTTACACATTCAAGAAGGGAGGTGTTGTTCTTCTCTAGTAGTTGAGTCAACATGTCAATTTGCTTCTTCATACAATATCTCTAAGGATGATATCCCTTACTACAGTATGCACACTTTCTCATTTCACCTTTATTATTTTTCTTCTAGAAGTTCTTCTTGGAGCATAAGGGCTCCTATTGAGACTTGGACTTGTCTCTCTTTTGTTCGGGTGGCTTCTTTGAATTGTCTTTCTTCTTGCCTTTATAATATACCCTTGAATCTCCAGAAACCAAATATTTGTCTTTGGAAGGTTTGATGGTGCCCATCATTACTAATTTATCTTGCTCCTAAGCGAGGGATTCCATCAAGTCAGCAAGAGTAGGAATCTTCCAGGCTTGTGCTTTCAATTTGGTGGCATGGAAGGTCAAAACAAATAGAGAGTTGTAAGTACCAATATTCTAAAGTATGGTCAATACTAGTTTCTCATCCTTTTTTTTTATTCCACACTGTATTAGCTACAGAACTAGGGCCTTAAACTTGGAAAAGTAGACTTGGAAGGATTTGAAGCTACTAGGACTTAATGAGATCAGCTCATTCTCAACTTGATGTCCCCTTGTTTCATCTGTCTTTCCAAATAGAGTCTCAATCTTCTCCCAAAACTCATTTGGTGATGTCAGTCCATCAAAATGGAAAAGGTGGTCTCTTGAAATGCTCAAGAACAAGAGACCATAGGCCTCATCCCTCCTATTATTCCATTTCATTTTCTCTACGGGTGCATTGGGATCATCCTTAGTTTCCATGGTCACTCTATAGAAGTATTTACTTCTCAACAAAATCTCCATCTCAACCTTCCATTCGAAAAAGTTGAAGGGATTCAAGATGATCCTTTGAGATTGATCCATATCTTAGCAACTGCACCCTTCAACTAGAAGAATGCACTCCAAGTCAGTGATATAAAACCTACAATATCAATATGGAAGGATAATAATCTAACTACCAAGGCTCTGATACCATGTGTAAATTAATCCCAATATTTAGATCAATTACACTCTAAAATTACTAGTCAAACATGCAAAATTCCACAAAAAGGGGACTGAATATGGAGCATAACACAAAATTATATTGAATAAGTGTACATCAGTAAAAATAATAAATTAATAGGATTTCCAAATATATAATTACATCAGTGATTCAAAATCATAATGATGTTGTTCGAATTGGACAAAAAACAGGCTTACTAAACTAGTCAAAATCCCCCATAGGTGCATAAATCACTTTCCTAATATGTGAAGATGCTCACGAATTGGATGAGTGATATGTACCATATTATAAGTGATGGAAATATATCAGATAAATTATTTTGGATGGAGAAAAATAAGGAGGATGATTTGGGAAAAACACAAGGCAGTTACTCCAAGACTAACTTTTCCTTTTTTCCTTAAAACTGCTGAAAAGAAAAGCAACTCAGGAAAAAGTAGAACTACACTTTTACTATTATAGAATAACTATATATTTATTAGAATATTTTCCAATATATTTCTAAATTTATCCTTTATCCAATTTTATCATTTGTTAACTTCTAGGTACAAGTGCATGCCGACTAGCATAGTAAGGAATCTAGGAATAGGACAAAATTGACAAATGCAGTTTGTGTGGTTAGAATGCGATCATTACTCATCACATTCTTGGTTTACCATGACTATGTTTGAATAAAGGTATTGAATATTGTAGGTATTATTTAATTAATTCATATTTTTTTCATGTAATTCAAAGCCACATACCTGAAATTATTTTTAATTAATGACCATATTGTTTTCGCAGGAAATAATGTTTTTATAAGAACCTGCATGAGAAGGTGTTGGATATTTGTGTGCCCACCATTTGTACATGGTGGGATGCCCAAAATGAAAAATTTAAACATGATCTGATGAACCACATGGTCACCTTATTTGGTGATACCTTCAAGAAAAAGGTGTCACCATAGAAACTAGCTTTAATTTGAAATATGTCATGGCATACTATAGGGACAATTTGGAAATTAAAACTAAGTATGAGCATCCTCCGATGGTTCCAAAGAAGGAGTAGAAGGCGCTCATGGATGATGAAAAGGATAATGCATTGATAAAACAAGGAAAGACTCGGCCACTCAGTTCAAGAAGGTATGACCCATATCATATTTTCAATGAAAAATGTTCAATTTTTTTTGTTTACTGTTAAATATATTTAAGTTGCGATATCTAACATATTTGAAACCTTTCATGTTCTACCCTACACCTCTAAAGAGACAAAGGAAAGAGTAAAAAAATATGGGCAACACAAACTGGTCCAAGTTGGATATCATAAACTAAAAGCATGAATTGTAAGAATCAAATGATCATTATTTGTAGCCAATCTTTTTTTAATAATATCGAACAAATAATTGATTTATCACAAGAAATTTTCATGGTATTATGAATTGTAGAGAAATTATTTTGAAGAAGAATCCACTGAAGAATACTTGAGGCTTAACTTCAAGTATAGTTTTCAACATGTTCTAGAACATCGAAAAAGCTTGGGAAAAACCCCAACTTCCCCATTGACATACACAAAGGTAAATTAAAAAAATAAGGACATCATTATAATGTAATTGTGTAATATATTAATGAATTATTACATAAAAAAAATGTCCTTTTTTGTTTTTCAGGATGAGAGAAGAAAAAGCAGCGAGGATAGTGGTACCGAACAAGTGCCACATGAAGCTAGGAAGATTCCTCATAGTTGTGGCAAGTAGCCTAGACATTCATATATGTATGGTATAAAATAGAAGTATTTAATATGAATTTAAATATATAATTGATTACGTGTACTAATAAATTTCCATCTGTGAATGGCATAGCATGTATCTTCTCATGCTCAAATGGAAGAGGAAAAATGGAAGAACCAATGAACACTCCAGTTGTCTTAAATAGTCAGCCAAGATGTAAACATCATTGTAATGATATTGAAAATAATGAAATATGTATCTCAATAATAACTATACATTTATATCTATATAAATAACTTGGTTTTTTTAGATGATGCCCCTCTTGAGTGACCTCTATGCCTTGCTACTCGATGTACTAGAAGTATGGTATGGGACAGAATTCCCACACAATCAACATAAAGAGAGGGAACACCAAATACAATGGTTCATCACAATGAAGATGATGTCCCCATCTTGGAATTTTTGGAAAAATGAAACCAAAACAAAACAAAAATTTAGTTGTATACATTTAGGATTTGTATTTAACTAAGTAAATACATGAAATATTTAGAGTTGTGTTACAAGTTTCTTGATTTAGTCAATGCATGGTCATATTTTAGAATTGAGGTTTATAATGTGATTGTTATTTCTTAGTTCATATTTTTGAATGTGTGTGACATATTTCGAGGAATATGGCTATCATTAAGGGGATGGCCACCCAATCCTAAGTTAAACTGAGGAAGATGAGATGCCCATATCATTTATAATTGGTTTAGATCTAATGTATTCATGTTATTGTTATTTCAGCATTGTTGTCTTTCATTAACATTTTAAACCTGATATATATTGTTAATGTTATTATTGTTTTTATATTTAGTACTTTAATGATTATTACAGGTCTCAGTTTGATAGTACTGTGTTGATTAAAACAATTAATAACCTATATTTGTGCTTTTTAAAATTTAGATGTGAAATGTTTGTTCACATTTTTGCATTACTTATTTTTTAATATGAGTGACATCTTCTGAGGACTATGGTTATCCTCAAGGGCCTGGCCAGCTCCTGTTGTGTTAAGCTAAGGAAGGTGAGATGACCACATGAACTTCCTTATCTAGTGATTATGATTATGAGCTTCCACTCTTTGCATGAGAAACATGAAATCTATGACCACATACAATTGAGAAGGTCGGGTAACCTACCCTCATGTTGACTTCATGTGCATGAGCCTAGTATGATGCCATGTTTCCTTGTTATGTTATGTTGACTTGAATGTTTATCCTTGTGGTGACTCGTCATTGACCCTTTGATTGTAAAGTTGAGCTATAGAACCCTTAAATGATGTCGGCTATCTTGTTGATGAGTAGTGTGACCCCTCAGGATTTGTGTCCACCATTTCGTTGACGTTAATATCCCTCCTTAGGTTCCATCCACCATAGCGCTACCTTATATGACTTTTTTGGAGTACTTTGATGTGATTTTTAATTGTGAGTTGGTCATACTGTTGTGCTGCTATTGTTTTTTATTTGTGAGGGTTGGATTATCTCTTTTAGGGTGTTTTCCAGTTCTTGGTTCTCTCCTTTCATAGGTATGTTGGTCTAGTTGAGTCTTATGAAAGTAACCTAACACTAAGAGGTTGAAGTCCATTTAGAAGCATGTTTTTTAAGGATAAAGGAGGTATTCCCTAATATCTGATGTTGAGTTTATAATTGGTTTAGATCTAATATATATTGCTATTGTTATATATATTGCTATTATTATTATGATTATTGTTTTCAATACTTTAATGGAAATTGTAGCTCATTGTTTTTGGGACATGCTGGACATGAAGGATATTGAGGTATGGTTTTTATTTACCACAAAAATTACATAATTTTATTGTATTGTAGTGATACATACAAGGGATTATTCTAGATCGTTATAGCTTGAACACGTATGGAATTCTCAAATAATTCATCCTTCTATAAGAGAAGGAAAGGTTTGTATTAATATTTTGAACACGAGGTGATATATTTGACTACTTTTTGTATGATGTGGCATAATTGAGATAGATAACCAATTACTGGCAACGGGTGCCTTATTGATAAAAAATGCTCAAGCTTTAGATGTAATATCCTATACAAATTTTATTTCTTTAGAACTCTCACCCAAGCTTATTAACCTCCATTGTATATACCCTTATTGATTAGTTGTTTGTAAATATTTTTATGCAAATATAAGATGTATTGAAAAATAGGGGAATTGAAATTATGGTTCCTAAATTGAAAATATTGAATGTGGGGAATGCATGAAGTGCATTTTCCTTTCAAGTAAAAATACCCTTTTGTATACTTGAAGAACATTTTTGGACCACTTAGTGTGCAATTATAATGGGAATATTTTTGAATTAGGATGTTGCATATTAACATGTATTTGCAGTTCAGTTCCAATCATTTGGATAAGACATTTGTGTAGGGTATGCGTTTTCCTTTTGTTGGTGTGCATTTATTGTTAATATGAAGGGTTGGATCTTTTGTACCAATGAGAAATTTTCTGAGCATGGTATTTTCAACCCTTCTTGATTGATTTGGAGTTCTTGAGATGAGTATTTCATTCATTTTGTTGTTTGGAGTGCTTTTTGGGATGATTTCTAATGTGGAATCAAAGAGTTTCTTGGGTTGATATGGAAAATTGATCGAATGATTGATCTAACCTTTTTATATGAAGATTCTACAATCTTGAATCTTCAATCCTTTGTTTTGGTATTTCTAGATCTGAGTTTTTGATTGGTGTTTTACAAAATTTCTAGTTTTAGTAGTAGGATTAAATTCTTTAAGTGCATATTTGTTATCATGAGGTTAAACCACTAATATATGAGTGGAATGCCACATTAATCCCCTTGTATAAGGTGAGTTAGGAATTAATTTACCACCTCATTGTCATGGAGGAACTTAGATTGAATGTGATGTCTACCATTATAGTATGTTCTTCCAATATCTATCATTATGTGGGGTGTTAATTTAGAATTTAGTGTGAATTTGAGGAGGTTGAATGAGGGTAATTTCCATTAATGTTACTAATATATGGTTAAAAATACTTTGGATGGGGGTCCTATTGGTTAGGATGTAATCTATGGATGCTTTCCAATTATCTATATCATTGACGGTGGGGTCACTAAGAAGAACGAAGTTGACCTCTTCATTCGAAATGCCCATGTTTACCAACCAATTTGTGAGTTGTTGTACCTAATTATGACTTAATACAAAACCCAATATTTGATGTTCTCTAAGGATGACTCAATCCAAGTAATGTCACTTATTATTTCCCATGAGGGGTTAAGTAGTTTTCATTGACATTGTCAATTATTAGTTTGGAATTTGAATATGATTATAATGAACCATTGTTTCAATGTGTATGTTGGCCTCTATCCCCTTCCTGTCTTGACATGCAGTTCAGCAACACCACAATACCAACAATAAACCCCATGGCATCAGCCTGACATAGTAACTCTGTCGGTAACACCTGCAAGGCAGGTGCAGTATCACCCGATATATCTAATGGGTAACTTCTAGAACCATGTTTCTGTAGTTGGAGAGGGATTATAGTCCCCTAGTGTGTAGCCGAGGAACTTGACGAAGGCAAATTGGATAGCTGGACGGTTCCTACATGACTAAGCACAACTATATTTGAGCGCATGCAACACAAATTAGTCCTTAACCTTAGAAACTAGTGAAAATTATGCAAAGTAGCTGATTCCTTGAAATAACATACCATTCATGAATTATATTTTAACTTAAGGAATTAACCACAAACTTGCTGACCCATCCCGACGATGCTTTAACAACTATTTATTCACTAATTAACAATATGGTGCTATGCATTCAATAGTAGCTCATCAACACAGAGTAGAAAATAACAAAAATTCATATCAACATACAACATTAATCAATCACTGAGCACAAGGAATAACGTGGAAACCCATCTAGGAAAAATCACCAAGGTGGTCTTCATCTGGCATGACAAATGGATATAGCACCTTGCAATCTGTGACTTGTAGACTGGTCTTATGATATGTATTTATGACTCATACTTCTAGTTCTCATGCTCTCTGGTCAATTCTTCTGTCTACTCCTATTAATCTGCACATAGCTTGGATCAACTCTTCTATTTACCATCTGTGCACTCAGCTACAAATTCCTTCTATCCCTAGTAGTCTGCACACACAAATGCAAGATCCATGGCTCAACAGCGTACTACTGCTACTAGACTCCTCTCTGAGTATTCTATTCTGCTATCCCTAAATAAAAACACAACAAAAATGGCATCCTTAGCTCTGTACAACCACCGAATAACTAAAATTGACCAAAAACAACAACCAACCCTTATATAGAATGGGTCTTCCTATTTATATATTTTATTAGACCACGCAGGTTCAACTACATACTGCTCATCAGTTACAAGTCGAGATCAACCATCAGAACAGGTTGTTATGGACTGAAACAAGGCACTATCGACCTGACTTACAAATATTTTTCCATATGTGCACTGACACAGGATTACGCCACCTTTAGCAGCCATGATATTCAATAGTCACTTTTCGGTTGTTATCACCTATAGGCATGTATGCTTTCCTTTCCTCCATCACGTGCATCTCCATTCCATTTGCGTTGGTCCCTTTTCTCCCTTTGTGACCTTCCTTCCTTCCTGTCACGTGCATGATGTACCTTCTTTTTCTCACGGGAGAACTTCTTCCTTGTGGTCCTTTCCTAGCCAAACTGGCCCCCAACACTCACATGTGACTCATCCTGAGCCACTAAGCAAAATCGGATTTATGCTCAAAATTTTCGGTCGCAAAACTTACTAGTTATCCCTCAAAATTTTATGACTCTGGTTTTGACTGCATCGCACAACCAACCTTATCCTGAAACTATTTCACCATCCATTGCACCCCCACAAATTCCTCCGATACCTCTTCTTCTTGCGTAGCCAATTTCTCTACTCGGTTGGAACTGATATGTTTCGACAGACCTGTGTCTGCTTACTGTGCGATAGTCTCAAGTTTTTTCTTTAGTGGTTGAATAACATTGGTGATGCACGGTACTTTTGATTGATTTACTTCAACTTCTGCTTCTCTATCCTGCTCTCTATGTTGAAGATCCTGGACCTCCTGCTGCATTCGTTTGATTTCAGTCATCTTGGTCACTTTCTCTTGGAAGGCCAGCTTCTTCATGTCTTCTTTCTTCGTGGTGATTTTCTCTTCAGTTGCGCCCCTATTTTCCCTTATGCTTTCAATAGTCGCATCCTCCATAAGTGTATCCCATACCGCGGGAACATCTTATAGTTCCCTAGCGCATGATGTTTCACCTTGTTTTATTTTTCCAATAGCCTCAGACATTTCTTTTCATTGCTCTTCAAGCTCCTTAGGTGGTGTGCTCGACACATGTTTGTCTTGCAGCACTTCTACCTACTTCCATATATCTCGTGCTCTAGCCTAGTTACCTTAGTCATGGAATCCTCATCTTCTTGGCCTACTTCAGGTGGGAATTGTACAATGGAATTCTTGATGGTATCCTCTCATGTGACATGGTTCTTCTCGCACACCTCTATTTCCTTTTCCTTCTTAGTAAGAAGGTTGACATGCCCCTGAAGTTATTTTTCTTTTTCCTTCAGTAGGACCTTATGTGCCTTTGCCTTCCTTTGTTGTTTTTCCTGATAGGCAACAATATTATCTCTTACCTTCATTTCTGATGCAGCTTCCTGCAGCACTTCATAGAATTCCCTCAGTGGCATCTTGGAGAAGTCTAAATGAAGTGTGTCAAACTCCTTTACAACATTATCAAAGGCACTCAGGCTTGTTCCAGTTTCTAGTGCGCTCACCTATATTTTCACTTTGATGGGCGGCACTAACTCTAGTGCAACTACTGGGACATTGAGGTTGGCGCCGTATGTCTCAGCCTCAACAGTGGCTTTAACCTCATTGATAGCTTCTATCAACTTATTTATATGGTCCCCAACTTTCTTAGCTATGTTTGCTTGCTGCATCTTCAGGATAGAAAGGATGTATTGCACAAATTTAGCAACAGTTGTTCCGAGATCCTCCACATTGTCTTCTGTCACTGTGTTTGTGTTTGACACTTTGTCGGATTTTTTCTTTTTGCGATGTGGCTAGAATTATTGTTTCCTTGTTTGTGTCTGGGTCTACGCATGATCGGTACTTGGTGTGCACTCCAAATCACTAAGATCTGAGCTACGCCTATCATTGTCATCATGTTCTTCCTCATCCTGCGATCGATTATCCTATATGTCACCTCCTTCATTACCTTCACTATGAAATTGCTGAAGTGGTGGGTCCTTTCCATCCTCTCCTTCAGGTGGCAGATCTGGAAATGGGCCATGCCATTCTTTTTGGCCATAGGTCGATGATTACATCCATGTCCTCATTCATCACCATGAATCCCATATGGTGTACTTGTTTGGTCAAGTCCCTTTTCAACTCTAGAATGATATTGTGCGCCATGGCCTGAAATTTAATAAATGTTGTGTACCTATGTACCATTGCAGTGAAGATTCGGTGGGACTGGCAGAAAAAATCATGTAACACCTCTTTGTGCAAAAATAACTCAATGTTGTTGTCCTTCTTCTTGGTTTTTTCTTTTCTGTTCTCCCACAAGTTTTGGTACCTTGCGCCATGGCAAGGTAGTGGGACATCCATCTACACATAGTCTAGCTGTTTGGCCCAGTTAGTGAACAATATTAAGATAAGCAGCCAAGAATAATGGAATTTGTAGGTGGGATCCTACTGGACCTGTGTTGCATCATTTATGTTCTCATTCAGTAGGTACCATGGCAAATTGAACCCTCCACCCAACGCACATAACTATGTGAGTCCCACTGTCGTTGTTGAACTCTAATTGAGATGCATCTTGTGTAGCAAATTACAAGATAAGATCCTCACAACAAACCACACACTTGCATTGTCGATTGGGTCAATTAGGAAGCCCCTCTTTGCATGTCGCAAGCAATACTTCTACTTGAACCGGGTGGTGTCTTTCCTGGCCAAGTATGGTACAGGGTTATGTCCTTCGTTTGGGAGGCCTGTTATCACCGAAATTAGATCGGTGTTGATTGGGTATGGTCAATCGAGCCATAGGAATCATCTGTGAAAGCATACCAACAGTTGCTTCACGTAAGTATTGACTTGTAAAGTGTGGCTGAAATGGGGCATAAAGAGTAGGTTAATCAAACCTGCATGGGAAACTCCCTCGGTCCACTCCATCGGCCTAAGAACTTGTGCTCCACTTGGTTCTAGGTGGTCTGGGACCATGCATTCCACTCTCTTTAATATGTCTTGCAGTCGAGTGTTAAAGTCCTCAAAATTAAACTTAGCGAACTTGGGCATGATGTCCATTAGCAGAGGGACATTATTAGGGATCCATAGTGATACTAGAGTTGTATTCTCCTTCATTCAGAGGTCCACCTTTGGTGCATCGGCTCTCCTTGCCTGAATGTAGCACATGAAATTCTCATTATCTTCCTCTGTATCTAACCCTCTATGCGGTGGTGAGTCTTCTTCCATGGAGTCATCCTCTTCTTGTTCCTCTTCGAAGGGTGCTTTACCTAGAATATGTGCAGGAGTGGTAGTATTGTGTTTCTTTGTCTGTGGTAGTCCGGATGGTCCTACAACTACTTCCTCGATGGGCTATCCCAGCTCCATGATAGATGTTGTAGCTGCAGGAGCAACTTGTGGTCTCCGAGGTGGGTTCAGCATAGCGTGTGAACCAAGGGTCAGAATGGTATTGTGACATGCCCCATTGGTAGGTTTTTTTCACATTCTCACCATTGGATCAGTCTCTAGTTGTTGCTATAGTTGTTGTATCTCAGGGGACATAATATCTTCTTCGATTAGGAAACCGAAGATAATAGTTGCATCTAATGGCTCACTGTCTCTAGGGATATCAATTACCATGGGCATCGACTTCCTTCAATAGGGATGACATGGTTCTGCTCTACAATCGCTCAGCTCTGGTTCTCTCTAACTCCCTCTGTGGTCGTAAAAGAATGATTTTCGGTGAAGCCTTGTGCTCGTACCTTCCACCACATTGTGTAGTCATCATGCAACGGGTGGTTAATGTCTAATCCATCACAAGGGATTCTCATCTACTACGTCCACTCATTAAGATGTTAACTAGAGTGTTGTGTTGTTTCTGTCAGAACAGTTCTGACAGATCCATCGGATGTGACCTTATAGCACGTTGTCATTCTCCTCGTATCTCGTCGAATTAATGACACTTAGCTATCACTGTCACCTCAATATTTACCGGATATTTGCACTTTAATGTCGACCAACCTGTCATTTCCACTTTTTCTAGTAGTTTCTACCTTTTTGCTGCACTTTTTTCTTTTTCATGCACTTTTCCTCCCTTCTCCTATGCTTCATACTTGTTCCATCACGGACGTGTGACAGAGATATATTTACGTCTTTCGGACCTTCCCTTTTTTTTCTTTTTTTCGCGTTGCAATTCTAACCTCGAATGTTGTGACCGTCGTAGTACGATTTCAGGAGACTGTCATTCACCATACACGTGACATAGTTACCATCTAGCTTCTATAGTTTTACTACACCCGCATCAATCATCTGTGAGACCACATATGGTCCTACTGAATGTGTCCTTAACTTGCTTGGGTGTTCGGAAAATTTGCTTTCATATAGCAACACAAGTCCTCTGAATTCGAATAGTTTAACCCTGATATGGAAATCATGCCATACTTTCTGTCATTTCTTCCCAATTGTATGATGGAATCCTACGATGAAGTGTTCTTCTTCCATTTGCATGAGTTGTGACAGCCTCTACTGGATAGCATCTCCATCGGTCATGTCTATCAGCGTAGTGATTCTTAGACTTGGCACAATGTACTCCATTGGAATAACAACTTCTTTTCCATATACCATTTTGAATGGGGTGTGCCCTGTTAGTTGCTTGCAAGTTGTGTGATATTCCCATATCATAGCTGATACTTTCTAATACCAACCATCTCGGTGCATGTTGCATACCTTGGTTAAAGCATTCTCCAGAATCGTGTTGAAAGCTTCGATTGTTCCATTTTCCTGAGGATGGTAGAGATTCTTTTTCCTATACTAGATATGAAATTCTGTAGTCATCTTAGCAATCACTTTGTTAACAAAATGCGTACCTCAGTCACTTAGTAGTATCTTTGGAAAACCAAATTGGTTGACTACATTTTGGAACAAAAAATTTGTCGCAGTTGCAGCAGTACAATCTTTAACAGGAAAAGCTTTAGCCAATCTGGTTAAATAGCCTATCACAGTCATAATGTAGCGTGCACTAGTTCTCTTTCCTAGTGGGATGATCGGTCCAACAAAATCAAATTCCCAATTTTCAAATGATTGAAGTGTTATCTGTTGCGGAAGCGGAATCTCATCGTGGCATGATGGTTTTATTGTCCTTTGAAAAATATCACCACACTTGTAGAAACTTTTAGTATCCATGTGTATGGTTAGCCACCATAATCCTTCCTGCAATATCTTGTGCATTGTCGCTTTGCTTGGATAGTGTCCTCCTGTGACACTAGCATGTGCTTCACTCATAACCCAAGGTCGTTCATAGTCAAAGACACAATGCCACAGTAACTCATCTGCACCCAGCTTATGTAGATCTCCTGCGATCAATGTATAATTAGCATCTCTAATGACCAAGTGTTTCTTTTGATTATTTGACATTCGTTCAAGTGCATATCATGTACTCAAAAAGTGAATGATGGAATTGAACTCATGGTTCTAGTTGTCCATAATGTGGATCGCAAATAGTTGCACATTGGGAAAGTTATCTTCCAAGCTGGTTGGCTCTTCACCAATCTCTATCTTTGATAGGTGGTCTAATCCAACATTCAGTTAACCAGGTTTAACAATGACCTCAAAATCGAACTCTTGAAATAAGAGAAGCCATCTACAGATCTTCCTCCACAACACTATCTTGTTGACTAAGTATCTTAGCATTGAATGATCAGTGTAGATCTAAAAATGTCCCCCCAACAAGTAGTGTCGAAATTTCTGAAGCACATAGACCATAGCAAGGCCTTCTCTTTCTGTCATCATGTAGTTATTTTCTACTGTTGATAGTTTCCTTCGTGCGAAATAAATAGGATGGTCAAGTGCACCCTCTCTTGGTTGCATTAGGACTATGCCAAGCGTGACAGACATTGCATCGACATGCACATGGAATTCCTTCTTCCAGTCCAAGAATACAAGTATTGGTGCAGTGGCCATTGCAGTATTCAATTTATCCAAGATTTTCTGGCACTCTGTTGTCCACTGGAACTTTGTGTCTTTCTTCAACAGTTTCTCCATAGGTGCAGTGATTGATGCATATCGTCTTATGAAATTTCGGTAGTAGCTTGTATGTCCCAAAACTGATCTGAGTTGCGTGACTGATGTAGGTGGTGGTAAGTCTATGATAATCGCAATCTTTGTTGGGTCAACCAAGTTACAATTGCAACATACGACGTGACCCAACAGCATGCCAAATGGTGCGCAGAAAATACATTTCTTAGAATTAAGCGTAATCTAATACTAGCGACAACAGTCCAGCATCATGCGCAGGGTCTCAATATGGTCTCTTACTAGACCAAACATAGTCCAATCATCAAAGTATACCTCAATAAATTTATGAATAAAATATTTAAAGGAAGAGACTACCATTCTAGAAAAAATAGCAAGTGCATTCTTGAGTCCAAAAGGCATTATCGTATACTGGTAGCATCCTCATTCAATGATGAAGGTTGTTTTGTGGTGATCCTCCTTTGCGATTCTAACTTGATGATAACCCAAAAATCCATCAGTAAATTAATAGATCTCTTTCCCTACGATACTTTCAAGTACTTCATCTATAAATGGTGTTAGGAATGGATCATGCAAGCATGCGTCATTTAGCTTCCTCAAGTCGACACAGATCCTGACTTCTCTTGTTGTCTTCTTATCCTGGATCATTATAGGGATGATCCACGATGACTCCTCAACAAGTTCAATAATTCTAGTGTCTAGCATATGATCCAGTTCCTGTTTTACCCTTTTTTTATACTTGGGGTTCATCCTATATGTTCGATGCTTACTGGGTTTAATATCTGGTCGCAGGTGTATTTTCATCCCCCCTAAGTCTCCCACTATTCCCTTCATTTCTGAGAATTTGGTAGGGAATAGATCTTGATATTCAAGTAGTAAATCCACCTCTTCATCCTAATAATTTTCTCTATTGGAGAAATTTGGGTTCTCTGGTTACCCAATGTTTACTTTCTTAATTTTTAATAGTTTAAGGAACTGGTCACTTGAAATACCACTCCCTTTTACTTCGTGTGTGCCTTCTAATTCTAGTATGTTTATGTTAGTCATATCATCATCTAGATCTCCAACTATATTGTAGCAATTCATCCATTGGTGAATGGTCGTATTGCACTAGTGAGAGTTAGCCTCTTCGACAAGGATCTCAGCAAATATCTTCTCCTTTATCATCTAAAGTGAAGAATCAACTATAGGGTGCTCATCTGCAAATTTAAATGTGTATGTGCAAACTTCTTAGCGAGACCTTCCCAGTCTTGGGTTCCTTGTCGCAATTCAATAGATGCATACCAAGTTCTAGGTCTCATTTCTAATGAATGTATGAAATGATGGACCCACTCCTATCATGGGTATTCTACAAATACCATGCAACAATGATTAAGATGTTCCATGAGATCTGCTAACCCTGAATACTTATGGTTTACAAGGGTGACCTCTTCTCCAAATTTGACTTCCATAAATCTTCTGCACTGTGGGCAGTTTGTTATAGACTTCTTATGTGCACCCCACCATCTAGCGGGCATAGATTTTAGTGCATGATCTAGCATAGACAATCGATGCAACTCCATTACAAGTCCTTCAAACTCATTAAAAAGTTCACAAGGTTAGGTAAACCGTCATAGGTGGGTAGCTCACACACCTCGTTCTCCACACGTCGCACAGACCTAGAAACTCTTGTGCACCTCCTCATAGAGACTTCATGTAGTTTGTTTTTCCAATTATCCAAATATTCCCCTGAGGCAGATGTGTAGGAACTAGCACTCTTCTAGCTCAAGTTTCCATCCATTGTCAAATTGATGTAGTCTTCCTGTAATGCAGTAACATTATAGATTTGGTTGAGGTAGCCATCCTACACATCATTATATATAGGCTCAATGTATCTCTGTCCCTCTAATGGATAAATGGATGGCACCACTGTTATCTCAAATATCCTCGAATGAGAAGATCCTTTTCTTGAATTTTATATTAGTTTGTTTGTCTATAGCCCAATCTATGCCCAATAATGTGGGATATTGGTTTGTGTCATCAACAATATTAATGAATTCAAAGTCCGCAAATGTGCATAATCCAAGCGGCCAATGGGTAGGACCTTCGCCTGATTCGCAAATCACAGTTGGACAAGGGGCCAATCCAATTGTGGCTTGCCCATACTTTCCTAGGTTTTTCGCATCAAAATATTGACATTAGACCCTAGGTCTAAGATGATGTAATCCATGCCGTACTCACCTATCTACGCAGTCATTCTTAACTCATGGCCAGTTTTAAAATTATTTCTGACTTGGTTAACTTTCTTTTTAGGTCAAGGATCTATGGGTATCTCTTCTATCATTGCTTGTAGTTCTGCAATAGCAACTTTATCTTGTATTAGCGTTAAACAACTTGATAAAAAGGATTCAAGATTACTAATCTTTTGTGGGACATTATTCTGAAATATGAGCTAAAATCATTCAGGAATCTCCTTTACTTATTCTGACGTCGATGGTTTTGCTGGATCCAGAAACCCTGGTCGCGCTTCTAATAATAATTCCTTTTGTTTCTGGATGTAAAATGATACGTTCTTCTGTGTCACAGGTCATACCTACGGTTGCAGTTGTTTTGTGATTTATTCTAATTAGCTCTGGTGTTGTAAAGGAAAGTATCCTATGTCTAGGGTTTAAGAGGCCATCAATGTACTGGGGTTGAAAGAGAGATGCACAATGTTCAGCAAGTATATAACAGCAAGTTTCAGAGATGAGAAGGGTCCACACCTGATTAACTGAAGGCTGGTCCAAGCTTTCTCTTCAATCCTCTTCTTGCTCCTCTCGCTCCAAGAGACCTGCAAAACAAGTTATACCTTCCTCAAACCATTATGACCACATATAAGACAATGATAATCAAATAAACATAAACCATTAGAGGAAATTTGGAGTCTAAAATGGGCCTTATAAGAAAACGTGCCAAAATAAGTTTTTGTGAGTTGGAATTCAAGAACCAATAGAATTTTAATAAAATAAGTCAACCATAATGGTTGAATTGACATATTTGTCATTAAAAAAAACTACTTTTTTGGTTCGTATTTTCAACATATCTCATTGTGTTTTTACTCAAATTTCGATCGGGAGAGATCATTGGATGCATAATTTGATTCCACATCCAACGAGTACCCACACTGCATAATTTTGATGGACCCCGCTACCCCAAAAACAAGAAATACCTGAAAAAATGTGATGATGACATCATCATCATGTTTTTTCAGGTATTTCTTGTTTTTGGGGTAGCAGGGTCCATCAAAAGTATGCAGTGTGGGTACTCGTTGGATGCGGAATCAAATTCCGCATCCAACGAGCTCTCCCAATCGAAATTTCAATAAAAACACAGGGAGATATGTCAAAAATAAGAACACAAAAAGTAGTTTTTTTCTTTCTTCCTCCAAAATTAATCAATATTATTTTATTATTTTAACTATTATTTTATTATTTTAACTATTATTTTATTATTTTGCTTAGGAGGCCCATTTTAGACCCTAAAATTCCTCTAATGAAATGATCTGAATAACATCATCATATGATCAGAAACAGAAATTCAATCACACGTTGAACAATGGTTTGGGAAGAAGAAGGACATCACATCTTTATTAATCCTGAAAAAAAGTACAAGTATACCTTCTCTTTAGGTTTGGCACCTCACAAAACCTTGATCTGGTTCTGCTGTTTCTCTTCTCCAAAGAACTCAGCCTCCAAGCTCTGCAACACAAGGGGAAGACCTCCAGGGCAAAGGTGTGGGAAAAGAGAGTCCCGATTCCTCCAGCATAACAATGCATAAAATCCAAGTCCCCTTTCATGGACCTCCCTACCTCTATTTATATGCTGAAGAAGAGTTAGGGGCGAAGCCAAAGTGGTTACAACTGAAGGAGTCAGTTGCATAACTACCCAAACTAGCTCAAAAGGTGTGTTTTTATGTTTTAATGTTAAGAAACAGATGCACGACTATGAAGGAGGAAAACCCGCACATGATACATGAGTTTTCACAAGAGCAACCCATGAATATATGCATGCGCGACTTGCAAAACACAAGAGTCGCGAGTGATGCGCGAGTTGCACATAAGGAGAGTCGTGCATACACAAAAAAAACACATTTTTAAGGTATTTTTGGGCATTTTTAGACTTTGGTGTCTTCTAGAAAGTTTTAGCTAACTGAAATACCTTTCCAACGGTGCATAAATAAGGTTAAACGGAGTTACAAAACTCAAGATATGGGTCCTCCAAGATAGGTGTTTTTTCAGTGACTTTCATGAAGTGCTGACATGCGACGAAATCATGGGAAAGTGGTCACAGGCAGAGATGTGTCATTTTGGGCTATAACAGATGCCCCCTAATGTGTGAGGTTAGAGGGGAAGATGATAGTTGAAATACATTATAAAGGAAATAGCTGAGTATGGAGAGAGCAGAGAAACCAAGATCGAAAGGCTCGAGTGAAGGTACCTGTAAGAGAGATAAATGTCAGAGAAACTGATCTCTGGAACATACACGTACATGTACAAAACATCTCCCGAAAGATACAGGAGGATCCAACATATGTATAACTGATGAAACTATCATGGTCGCTCAATATGCAAAAAGGCACCATATCAAATCTAAAGGAGCCATGGCCACAAATGAACAAGGTGGATCCATACTCGACAGTCGATCATAGCCACAAAAATACAAGGTGGATCTATGTCTCAGCAAAATGTCATATAAAGTATAACAAGGTCTTGCGCAATTTGGGAAATAGCAAAATGATGATGCTACTGTCAGCCCCAAGGTCTTCAATCCAAACCGCCCAACAAAGGTACGAATCCTAACCATGCGAATAAAGGAGCTGAAGTCGAACATGGAGGAAGCCGTTTGATTACCGGTCAATAATGAAAACCGTTAACAAACGCGAGGGAAACCACCATTAATGAAAATGGTCCCCAAGGTACCTAGTACATTCTAACAAGTGTGATTACAAGGACTTGAAGTCGAACACTTGAAGAATCTATCGAGTAGGAGACATTAAGATATCCCCACTACCCAATACCGAAGGAAATTGCCATTGAGGACAACAATTCCCAAGGTACTGTCATAAAACTCTAAATCTCATTCCCAGAGCAAGATGTGTTGCAGTCAATAGGAAGAGATCCGTTGGAAGGAAGGCATTAAGGCATCCTTCATCATCCAACACGAGGTAGCTCAAAGACTAATTGGATCTGGAATTGATACTGAATTTCACAAAAAGGACCGCTGAAGACATGATGTAATGAACTGATACCAGGGAATGGCTGACACAAAAGTTCAAGGCAACTGCAGAATGGCTGACAAAGGTTTAATCCTTGAACAGTGAGCATGACACAAAAGTGACTTAGGCAGCTTTTGACACAAAATAGGACCAACGAAACAAATCTGCAAGGTAGGAGACATTGACAGATTCCCCATATAATTGGAAAAGAGACCAACTGGAGGAGTAAGAAAACTTTGAATCAGGATAAGGTCAAAAGACTAGGACCCAACTGTTGATAGACTCAAAACTGGTGCTTTGTTCAAGGAAACAAGACTTGCTGCCATGATGTAAAAAGACATGGAAATAACCCTTCCCCTTCCCTTCTTTCTTGTAAAGGTTTAACGAGTCCAAGAAAGCAAACTCGGGACCATCTTCATTTTTTGACAAGCTCGAAGAAAAGAAAGAAGAATGCTTGATAAGGCACTGATTCGTGGATTTTACTAGCCCGAACTAGTACATGCTCGATGGTGTTTTCATAGTTTAGAGAGGCTGAAAACTCCAAAGAAGACTCCAGGGGGGTCCTTTTTCGTACAATTTAGTCTCCTGAGGCCGAAAAAGTATAAAACAAACAAAAGAAGAACTCTCTTAACTTTCGAAGAATAAAAGGCGCACCTTTTTCGTACTTAGTCAGGAAGGTCCGAAAAAGGTTAAATTACCACCTACCCAACGCTCCTTCAAAAGCAGCATATACAGCCTGAGTT
>LPNX010742836.1:90945-106291 GCA_001517045.1 Pseudotsuga menziesii
AGTGTTTTTATGTTTTAATGTTAAGAAACAGATGTGCGACTATGAAGGAGTACAACCCGCACATGATATACGAGTTTTCACAATAGCAACCCGTGAATATATGCATGCGCGACTTGCAAAACACAAGAGTCGCGAGTGATGCGCGAGTTGCACATAAGAAGAGTCGCGTATACACAAAAAAACACATTTCTAAGGTATTTTTGGGAATTTTCAGACTTTGGCGTCTTCTAGAAAGTTTTAGCTAACTGAAATGCATTTCTAATGGTGCAAAATTGAGGTCAAACGGAGTTACAGAACTCAAGATATGGGTCCTCCAAGATAGGTGTTTTTTCAGTGACTTTCATGAAGTGCCGACATGCGACGAAATCATGGGAAAGTGGTCACAGGCAGAGATGTGTCATTTTGGGCTATAACATCTAGTCACAGCCCCTCCTCGTGTTATGATAGTGACATTCAGATCTCATGGTTCAACCGCAATCATCTGAACATTCATGTTGGGATTTGGGTTTGTGTTATGTGCAAGGTTAGGTCCTGTGATAGTGCTTGCTTTCCATTTTTTTATCAACTGAGGGCATTGCTCCACATTATGGTCCTATCCATTATAGTATGAGCATGCCTTCACAGGTTGTAAGGAATCTATGGTGTAGTGACCCAGTTGTCCATAGTTGTAGAATGTAATTTGACCTCTTCCTCTACCAAATCCTCCTCCTCCGCCTCTTCCCTGAATTTTAGACCATCCCTTTCCTGTGGGTTTGGTTGTTATGGTGGGTACTAGTTTTGTTGGTAGTGCGGTTGGTAGTGATTTTGTTGCACGTACAGCTACTGAGGTAGGTAGTGATTTTTTATAATCATTTTGGTATTGATTGGGTGGGAGCTACATAGGCTGATATGATGCTTGTGACGGTTCATCCTGAGAGAGCCCTTCATTTTTCATTAAGTAGGTGTCCACAGTCTTTTCTTTCAAGAGATGGTATGCTTTGCTATCTTTTTCTTCATGTCCTACTGACTTACAAAATTTACAAAAGAGGTTTTTCGCGGTACTTACAACCTTTTGCAACTATAAAAACTCCTCGTCGCGATGCCCTCTAGACTGGCATATGCGACACCATGGTAGCCCATGGCCATTTAATGGGTTTGGTGCACCTGTCGTGATATAGTTCATGAAGGTTGGCCAGTTATCCTTAGTGTGCCCATCCATTCTACATTTCATGCACCATAAATCTTCCTGTCCTTCCTTACTGAGTCTTGATTTCCTACCATTGTATTGTCAGATTAGCTAACTGCGATTGAATCTGCACTATTCCTATGGCACCATCGCCAATGGGCGAGGCCTCTAGCTTCATTTCTAACTACAATGCTTCTATGTGTCCCTCAGATGTGTGGTAATAGTGCAGCGATAAACCATTCTTTAAGGTTTGTTGAGATTCTGCAGTGAAGATTCATGGCATCTAATGGAGAATCTATGGTGAGAAAATTAATTGTCGACGTTTCGAACCAAGCATGGTTCATCTTCAGGACATAGTGATGCCTGGATATTGTTCTTCTTTCATTGGTGCATTAATACAGAAATCGTCACTTGAGAGACCCAACAAGGTTTGTCTTGTCAAAGGTTAGTTTTAGGGTTATTATTACAATGTTTTTATTATTTAAAACCCTAATTAATTTTGTTTTTAAGGTTATAATCCAAAGTTAGGGTAAAAAGAGGTTTGTTAAGATTAGTTGATGGATTTTAAGATAATGTTTATTAATTTATCAATTTCAAAATCAATTTTTTTAAATTTTTTATCAAATATTATCTAATAATTAAATTTAAATTTTATTTAAATTTAAATTTTTATTAGTGCATTTGTTTAATGTATAACTTTATAAACTTTACGATTTTTAATTTAATTTTCAATTTAAATTAATTTTTAATGTATTTATACTTAATTTAACTTTTGTATTTTTTATTTTAGTTGTGATTTTTATTTAATTTTCAATATAGTAATAATTTTGTTATTATATAGTTGTGATTTTAATTGAATTAATTTTATTAATAATTAATTCTTATCTTTGATTTTTATTAAACTTTTATCTTTAGAAAAGGATTGTTTAAGGAATTTAATTAATATATTTTATTTTAATTATTAGGTTTTGTTTAGGAAATTTAATTAAAATATTTTATTTTAATTATTAGGTTTTTAATTTTAATTGTATTTATTTTATTTTATTTAAGTTTAATTTATAGTTTAATTTTTAGGTTTTTAACTTAGTTAAGTTAGGCAACCACGATTGGCTAATGGACAGGTCGTCATCTCTATTTAGGCACTTGGGGGTTTTTACTATCTCAATAGCCTCTCTAATTCTTCTCCTTGACGAGTTGTCGACTTGTGCTAACACCTGCATATCCTCGATTTTAATTGGGTGTTTTGTGTTATGAGAGTGTTCCGCTAAGGCTAACTCGTGGGTTCTATTGAAACGGATATCTGCACTGTGTTCTTTAACCCTAGTTCGGATGGACCGTCCTGTTTCACCTATGTAGGATTTCCCACATTCACAAGGAATGAGGTAAACCTCCTTTTTAAGACTCGGGTCAATAGGATCTTTTACTAGCCTAAGCATATTTCTGATGTTGTTGGGTGGGGAAAACACCGAGTCAATGTTCTTCTTTTTCAAGTGTTTAGCCATTTTTTCTGTAGTCCCTTGAATGCAAGGGAGAAATGCCTTATGATCCCCAACTTTCCTTTCTTTATAAGCAACCTTAGGTCTATTTTCTTGGGATTTTGTAGTTATTTCAAGGGCTTTGTTTATTTGAGCTAGGTTATAACCATTACTAATAAAAACATTGCGCAGGTGTTCTTACTCGGAGTCTAGGTGATCATTATTGGAGCTCCTTAGGGCTCTAGTGAATAGAGTGTTAAGAACCCCCATCTTCTGGTTTGGGTGATGGTGTGAGAGTGCGTGAAGGTATTGTTCTGTGTGGGTTTTCTTCCTGTAAACCTTGTGGGCTATGCCTCCATCCTGTTTCCTGATGACTAGTGTATCGAGAAAGGGAAGCACATTTTCCTCTTCAAACTCTTTTGTGAATTTGATGGAATCAGTTTGGCTATTCAAATCATCAACTAATTTGTCTAATTATTCCTTCCCATGGGTCCATATTAAGAAGGTATCATCCACAAATCTGGACCACCATTCAGGTTTTGGATTGGCAGAGTTCAAGGCTTTTTGCTCAAAGTTTTCCATGAAAAGGTTGGCTATAATGGGAGAGAGGGGGCAACCCATCGCCACTCCACAGGTCTATTCATAAAGTTCACCCATAAAACTAAAAAATGTGGAATTGAGACAAAGACCTACGAGTTGAGAGGTTTCAAGATCAGTCAAATCCTCTATAACATTGATGGATTCTTTGATGGGAATCATGGTGAAGAGGGATACTACATCCAAGCTCAATAAAATCTCATTCTCTTCCATATGTCTGTGTTTTATTTTCTCAATAAAGTAAGAGGAGTTTTTAATGAACGAGCTTGTATTGCCTACTAAGGGTTTTCATTTTTCTACAAGGAATTTTATGAGCCTATAGGTTGGTGAGCCTATGGTGTCTACAATGGGTCGGAGGGGGACCCTGGGCTTGTGGATCTTGGGAAGTCCATATATTCTTGGAACCAAGGGTTCAGAGACAGTGAGTTTTTTCTTGATCTCCTCATCCAAGGAAGATTTCTTTATGGCTTCGGTAACTCCTTTTATGATCTGATTCAAGGGATTCTTGTTAAGTTTCTTGTAACAACCACTAGAATCCAAGTGAGATTTTATATTAGCAATATAGTCTTATTTGTTGAGAATCATCATAGCTCCTCCTTTATCAGCATTCAAGATCACAATATGGTCATTCTTTTTGAGTTCTCTGAGGGCTCTGCTTTCTTCCTTGGAAATGTTGGGTTTGGGTGGTTTTTCTCTTCTTAGGGTTACAGCACAATCCTGTCGAACCTATTCAGCTTCATTTTCTGGTAGGTGCCTAATCTTATCTTCAATGCTACATATGATGTCTTCAACCAAAATATTTTTCGGCGCGATGGAAAAATTAAGACCTTTCTCAAGGAGTCTTCTAGCAGGCATGTTTAGTTCAAAGGTTGAGAGGTTGACGACCAGTCTATTGGGATCCTTGGTTGTGAATTTATGGTTAATGTTGCCTTCAATTTTGTGGTTGTTCTTTCCCTTTATTTGGTTAATGTTGCCTTCAATTTTGTGGTTTTTGTTCCCCATTTCTCTATTCTGATGGTAACCATCCCTTGTTAGTGCGTTATTGTGATCTTCATCTTGGTCTTCATGCCATGGGAGACTGACTCTCTGTTGTTGCGTGTGTATATTGTTGTTTATACTGGCCATGTTGCGCATTTCCTCATGGTCCAATCCATTCCATTGTGTGTAGATTTTTATATTGGAAATCTCATCACTGGCTAAGTTTCGTTCTTCATTTCTTAGCCAGTGATCGTTGTTAACAACATTTGTTGTGTTGGAAGCTATGTTGGATGCTATGTTGGAGAACACCCTCACACCCTTCAGTGTGTTGGATGGCAAGATTCCAGCCATGTTTGATTTGCATTCTATGTTAATCTCCCTAATTGCTACGTTGGAGTCTGCTCTGGGTGTTGTGCTAAGTGCCAAATTTGAAGCCATCGTTTTATGTTTTCTTGAGCTCACTCTTTGCTCTTTCGTGTGTATATTTTTGTTTATACTAGCAGTTTTGTGCATTTCCTCACAGTCCAATCCATTCCATTGTTTGTTGATTTTTAGATTTGAATTCTCATCACTAGCTAAGTCACGCTCAAACAACCTCACGCCCTTAAGTGTGCTGCACGTGTGAAATTTGGAAAGTTACTTTAGCCATCAAAGTTTTAAAGTGCTCGTCAAAGTATCAAACTGACTATGTCAGTGCTTTTTTTATCTCCTTGATCTCAGTAATGCACTGTGACTCAGAAATTATTTTTCTGAACTCAGATATCATTGTGGCTCGGATCTCATCAAGAGTCTTCTATAGTGTTCTTGCCGGTGCGACACAGAACTTTAGAAATTAATGTAGTGCATGACCCCTCAAATTTGTGATCATTTATGCCTTCTTTATGTCTACATTATGGACTAAACGAACCATCCAAATAGCTTTGCAGAGGAACCAATGCTTCTATGGATCTTCTGCTCCATTTCCATTGAATGTGGGTAACCGAATATCCGCTCTGGCCATTGAGTTGGCATTGTGGTTCTCTGGTAAATGATTCAAAGGAGGTATACCTTCTGGCATATTAGTCACAGTACCAATGTTATCTGTATCAGTAGTACTCTTCTGGGATGAGACTCTAGATCTCACCTATGGGGATATTCCTGGTGTGATGTAATTGTGTCCTGACCTTGGTGTTTCGATAGAGTCTTCAGAGCCCTCTGTTCCTTCCGAAATCAGGTTATATTCCTGTTCTTCATCGCAAGACCCTTTGTCTTCGTCCAGCCCAAATTTGTGTTCACTCTCCTTGAACAAACTAGGGTTTTTTTGCCCTCTTTCGATCTTTCTTCTTTTCCTAGATCTGAATCTCCTTCCACTTCTTAGGAATCCCACTTCTAGATTAGGATTTGTACTTCCAGGGAACATATTAACTCACCCTCTCCCATTTTCTTAATAGGTCATCTACGACATAGCCTCCTTCACAAGTATGCAACTCAACTATTCAAATACAAGATACCCTTCTCATAGGTGAGCATCTTGATCCATGCACTGATAGATAGCATATACCTTCTTCGGGATCCTTGGAAAAAAATTCTTTCAGCCTCACTATACGAGGTTATAGTGTCTACCGTGAACTTAGTAATGTATCCTTGCAAGATATTGTCGACCCAAAAGTCAAATGCTCTAGATATGGCATTACTTATGTTGGTTACCTCATGAACCAACCGATCATTCCATTCCACAGCTTCTCTCCTTTGGAAATTTGTCTATCTAGTCACCAATATTGAAAACCATTCATGCACTATAGTGGGGAACTTAGCAAAGAATACCTCATGAATATTATAATATATATACTTGTCCACCAAGCTTTCTACACTCAACTATTTTCCTATGCTTTCTTCTTGTACAAATGCTAGCATCTTAGACTCCATCCAGTCCTCAATCTCTTATTTTGTCAGATGCCACAACATTTCCCTTGACTCAAATTATTAGGGTCTCAACAACGGAACCATTTGTTGGCCTCTATCCCCTTCTTGTCTCGACCCATGTCTCAACAACACCACAATACCAATAATAAACCCCAAGACATCAACTCGATAGAGTAACTTTGTTGGCAACACCTACAAGCCAGGCACATTCTCACCTAAGATATCTAATGGGTAACTTCCAGAACCATGATTCTATAGTTGGTGAGGTATTATAGTCCCTTGGCGTGTGGCCAAGGTGCTCAACAAAGGAAACATGGAAGGCTGGACGGTTCTTACGCAACTGGGCGCAACTATATGTTAGTCCGCGTGACATGACTTGGTCCTTAACCTTAGAAACTAATGTAACTTGTGTGACATAGCTGATTCCTTGAACTAACAGACCATTCCAATGACTTATATTTTAACTTAAGGAATTAACCACAAACTTGCTGGCACATCCGAATGATGCTTTAACAACTATTCATTCACTAATTAACAATATGGTGCTATGCATTCAACAGTAGCTCATAAACAGACAGTAAGAAAATAACAGACATTCATATCAACATACATTATTAATCAATCACTAAGCACAAGGAATAACATGGAAACCCATCTAGGAAAAACCACAAAGTGCTCTTCATCTGGCATGAGAAATGGATATAGCACCTTGCAGTCTGTGACTTGCAGACCGATCTTATGATATGTATTTATGACTCAGAATTCTGGTTCTCATGCTCTCTATTCTATTCTTCTATCTACTCCTACTGATCTGTAGATAGCCTAGATTGACTCTTCTATTTACCATCTGCGCACTCACCTACAGATTCCTTCTATCCCTAGCGACATGCACACACAGCTACAAGATTCATGACTCAACAGACTCCTACTACTACTAGACTCCTCTCTAAGTCTTCTCTTCTACTAACCCTAACTCAAAACACAACAAAAATGGTGTCCTTAGCTCTAGACAACCACTGAATAACCAAAAATGACCAAAAACAACAACCAACCCTTATACATAATGAGTCTTCCTATTTATATCTTTTATCAGACCACGAAGGGTCGACTACATACTGCTCATCAGTTACATGTAGAGATCAGCCATCAGAACAGGCTATTATGGACTCACAAAAGGCACTATCAGCCTAACTTACAAATATTCTTCCATACGTGCGTTGCCACATGCTTACATCGTCTTTAGTGGCCATGATATTCACTAGTCATTTCTGGATGTTATCACTTGTATGATTATACGCTTGTCTTTCCTTCTTTGCACGCATCTCCATTTCACCTGAGCTGGTCCCTTTGCTCCCTTCATGACCTACCTTCCTTCCTATCATGCACATGATGTACCTTCTTTTGCTTGCATGCGAACTTCTTCTTTGTGCTCCCTTCCTAGCCCAATAGTGTATAATTCGATGCCACATATCAAGGCATCCATTTCGGATTGGTGATTTATTTTTTGGTGAAAGAAATTTATAGGCTATTTATATGATGTGTTTCCTATGGAAACTACATCAAAATTGTACTTAGGCCATCCTCATGGGTGGGGAGGGGCTCCATGGTTGTTGGAAAATATTGAGATTTGCTAATTCATGTCCTTTAATGATGGTATTCAATAGTTTTGTTGGATATTACTATTTAGTTTATTCTTTCTTATGTCATTTCCTTATTCTTTGGTTAAATATTTTTAGGTTGACATTATTATTGGAGACTATTCTAGATTATAATAGTTTGGTAATAATGCTTACTTTGTATACATTTTGAAGGAATGGATCTTATCTACCATTGAAAATATACCATTTTTTAGAACTCTTAGTATCCCTTTTGGAGGTCATCACCTATTGAAATTTTTCTTAGATTATACACTGCTTATGGAGGTGTCTTTATTTTTTTGTAAATACTCAGAAAATGTCGCTATAGTGATGGAAAGGAATTTGTAGTTCATTTCCCAGGAAATGATATTCCATTTCTATAGCAATGAGACACCGCCACTTGTATACCATACTCATCACTTTATGAATGGTGGGTCATCACTGTAGCATAACCTAATTGTTCCTATAGATATGGGTAATGCTTCGCTTGTGTAGAAAATTCGTTGCTATGTGCATGACAAGCATTTTCTCTCGGAACGATTGTTTGTCGCTACAATGACAGAGAAAGTTTTCTATGTTGACACACTAATGTTATTATATTGACACATCAACGTTTCTATAGTGACAAAGGTCTGTCTCTATAGTGACATAAATATATTTGTAGTGACCGCCACTTGTCATCTCTTTCCTGTCACCATATCAATGAAAGGTTCAAAGTGTGGCTATAGAGACAAAAATGTTTCCAAAAAAATATGGGGTTATGTTCGTTGCTATAGTAACACAAAAGTGTTGCAATAATGACTATTTATCATGGGAAAAAATTACACATGCACTAGTGGTAGAATATTGCATAATCTATAGTGCCACACAAATATCCGAGGACCCCTCTTTATATCTAGAAAATGATATGTCCCTAGATTTGACATATATATGCACAAAATCCCACTGCATGAGTAATGTCTGATCTTATAAAAAAAATTGCATACATCAAACTTCCAACTACATTGGCATACGGAACTGATAAAATATCTTATTCCTCTTCCTATATCTTGGGACATTTCTCTATATAGATAAATTTACACCTACATGAATAGGGACCTTGACCGAATAACTTTCCTCCATGTTAAATATCTCTAGTACCGTCTCAACATATTTTCTTTGTTTTAACTAGAACTTCATATTTGCATGATCTCTTGTTATCTCCATTCCCAAAATGAAGTTTACAGCATAGAGATCCTTCATGTCAAATTTAAAGGATAGCTAATACTTCACCTCCTTTATAACATCTTTATTGCTTACAATCAACAACATGTCAACAGCATACAGTACTATGTTAGTGAATTGATCACCTATCTGTTTGAGGTATACACATTGATCATCCTTGCTTCTCATAAACCCCAATCCAAGTACGTATGTGTCAAAATTTTGGTGCCACATCCTTGGGTATTTCTTTATACCATAAATGGACTTCTTTAGTTTACATACCAACTCTTTCTTTCCTTTTACCATGAACCCTTCTAGTTGCTTCATGTAAATTTCTTATTCGATATCTCCATGTAAGAATGTTATCTTCACATCTATCTGCTCTACTTCAAGATCAAAAGCAACATCAATAACAAGAAGAAATATACTAGAAGTTAATTTTGCAACTCGAGAAAATATTTCACCTAAATCAATTCCCTCTACTTGAGATCCCTTTACTACGAAGCATTATTTGTACTTCTCCACTTTACCTTATGCATTTAACTTCTTTTAAATAGTCATTTTCTACCAACAAATTTTCTTCCATATGGTAACTAAAATAGATCCCTAGATTTGTTTTTGTCCAAGGAATCCATTTCTTCAACCATGGCCTTGTTCCCAAGATCATTATCATATGAATCAACAAATTCCTTCACATTTTTAGGATCGTCATTAGTAATATACAAAGAAAAATGAGAGTGAGAATTAGGAGGAGAATACCTTTCTGGTTTCCTTTTTTCTCGAGATGATCTCCTCAAAAGTGGGGCATGAGGTTCATCTTCTTCTAATTCATCTTCTTCTGTTGAGTCAAATTCTTCACCTTCTAACTCAAACTCTATATTCTCTGGTTCCTTTTCCATTGGAGTCACTTCCTATCTGGGGACTTCTTTGACCTCTCTAAACACAACACTTTGATTGTAAATAGTCTTCTTAGTTACAGGATTCCAAATATTGTAACCTTTCATACCATATTTATAGCCAAAATAGATACATTTCTTAGATTTGTTATCCAACTTACTCCTTTTCTCCTTTGTAACATGTACATAAGCATCACAACCAAAAAAATTCAGATGCTTGATATATTTTATTACCAATCCATACCACTTGTGGAGTTTTGTAACCAATTCTGATGTGGATGATCGATTTACAAGTAAAATGTATTTTCCACTTCCTCTGCCTAGAATTCTTTTCCTATCCTAACACTGCTTAGCATGCTTCACGCCTTCTCCATCAACATCATATTCATCCTTTCATCAACTCCATTCTATTGAGCTGTGTATAGGGTATTCTTCTTCCTTTCTATACCTCACTTCTTACAGAATTTCTCAATTTCATTCTCATAGAACTCTCCACCATTATTTGTCCTCAACACCTTTATTTCATTTTCTATTTGGTTCTTTACAAGATCCTTAAATTCTTTAAACTTAGTAAATACTTCATATTTCTTTCAAAGTAAATAAATCCATGTGTTCCTTGAGAAATCATCTATAAATGAAAAATAATACACAGGTTTTCCTAACGATGGAACAAGCATAGGTCCAAACGCATCATTATGTATTAATTCTAGAATTACCTTTACTCTTGTAGCACCAAATGCAAATCTTACTCGGTTTTGTTTTCCATATATACAATGTTCATAGAAATAAAATTCTGGTGATAAATCAATTGTACCTTCAACCATACTTTTACCTTGTAATGATCAAAGGCCCTTTTCTCAAATATTCCCTAATATTTGATTCCATAGCATCATCTTTCTTCCTAATGCAATTAATATTTTGTCATCTTTACCTACTTCCTCATGCACAACATAATTGTTACATTCATAAATTATGGTGCTTCCCAATATCTTGTACAGATTTCAATACCGAACTCCCCTCATTAATACAATTGATCATCGAATCATTTTGTAACCACCATCTCCACACAAAGTCTTTACACTTGCAACATCAATATTTTTGACAAATATCAATTTTCTCGCTACATTTGGAATGTGTAGCACTCCAACAATAGTTCTAATCCTTCCATCCTTGAGTTTCAACTTTAATCTACCATGTCCAACAATACTGGAGGGTGAATCATCTCCCAACCACACATCTCCTCCATTGCATTTTTCATATCCAAAGAACCACTCCTTATGAGGGGTTATGTCACATGACACACCTGAGTCAATCAACAATATATATATTAGAATTTGAATGTCATTTAGATATTCAAGAAAATAGTTCTAATAATATTTGTAGTAAAAGGAGTATGAAGATACAAACAAAACAAAACAAACCACACAGGAAACGTATGAGTATTGCTCAGGAATTTACAGTATCATTTACATTAATTAATCCGGTGTTACAATAGTTTACAAATAGGAATAAATCAAATCCAGTAGGGAGGAATTCAAATCTACCAACTCAATGTGACTGTACCTAACTGGATAGCCAACTCATGGTGTCTCAATCAATATCAGAGTCCAACATATCAACTCCCAGATGTCCAACCAACTCATACAATCAGTAATAACTAGTTAGCTCAATGAAACTAAGTGGGGTAGGTGGGAAAAGGAGCCTATTCGACATCCATTCATACATTAGCCATGCAGAACTAGTCATAGATAACTGATTTTGAACTATCTGAAAGTAACTCGAAGCTAACTAAGACTAACTAGTTCCAACTCCATCTAACTGATGGAGGTTGGTGCTGGGACACCCAGTGGCTCCTAAAATGTAGAGATTGGTATAAGAGGTTCCCAAATTGATGAATGCACATGAAGTAAGTGGAATTTAACCTCTAGAAGTGTTCCCCCACTACTACATTTCGATCCAAAATCCGACGGTTACTTCCGACGACGCGTGGATTTTTTCTTTTAAACCTAGCAAAAATCAGAAAGTTAATTTTTTTTTTTAAATTTTGGTCATAAGCATCGCTTAAGCGACGCCTAGTCTCATAAGCGTCGCTTAAGCGACGGATGTCCTCATAAGTGTCGCTTAAGCGACGGCGTTTCAAATTGGTCAATCATTTAAATAAATAAACTTAATTGGTCAATGGTGCTAAGCGTCGCTTAAGCGACAGATCCTTTAAATTATTTAAAATGTCCAAATTAGCGGGAACAGGTGGAGAAGAGATTAATCGGAGAAGGATGCTCGATGCTCTTTCATTTTCCAAGCAATATGGATCTCCTATCATTCCGAAGCTGTGCAATATGCGAGCGGTTGCCTTTCTGTCTGATGGAACAGCCTTAACACGTTTTGTCCATTTCCCACGCAGCAAGAACCTCCATGATTTGGGTTTTGATCAAAATATCAATGGGAAGAAGGATGGGATTTCGTTGAAACAGATGATTGAAGAGTTGAATTGCTCTGATGTGCCCTCCATGCTCATTTTTCCCATTTCTCTGGAACCTATGCAGGATCCTGTTACCCTTTGTACAGGCCAGACCTATGAACGATCCAATATTTTGCAGTGGTTTTCAATAGGGCATCATTACATCTGTCCGACAACTATGCAGGAGCTATGGGATGTCTCTCTTACTCCAAACATGACCCTCTCCCATCTCATCTACAAGTGGTTCTCACACAGATATATGATACAGAAAAAACAGGCCGAAAATGTTCAGGAGAGAGTGAAGGAGCTTCTGGGGAAGCTCAGGAAGGCTAAAGGGAAGACTAGAACCGGCAAAGATCTCTCTAATGGTGGACCAGGAGATTATAAAGAATTTCAAATCATTAGTATCCTTTTGTATAATAACGGCATTCTGGTTCAAAAATCCAATGTGAATTTATCATACCATTTAATGCAATGGAATGGAATGGGATTAGGCGGTGGCCAGTACATTAAAAATCATTTCAAATTATCAGTAGCCTTGTATGATAATAACATTCTTCTTCCAGAAATCCAATGGGAATTTAAACTTGGTTTTTGTATATGTGTAGGACAAGAAGGAATGGGAATTTAGAATTGGTTTTGTATATGTGCAGGACAGGACATGAAGGAGGATGCCGAGAGGCTTCCATGGCTATTGCTACGGTAGAGGTTGTAGTTGGAGAGTTGATTGTGATCAGTCCCACCTGTAGGATATGAGGATATGAAAGAAGGTAAGTTGAAAATCCCTACTTTATGAATTTTTATTTTGTTATGTTTTGTTTACATTAATTTTGGAATGTTGATGCTTGGTTACAGGTTTATATGAGATCTTTGAAAGAATGGATTTCTATGGTATTGTCTCCAATTTGAGAAACAATAAACTGCATGAGGGCACTTTGAATTCTTCGAGGAATGTCAATAATTGGTCTGGTGGGATTTGGGTCACTCTTATCCTCGGCGCATACATTGCAGACCTTCACTGGGGACAGTATTGAACATTTACAGTGTCTTCATGTATATATACTCGTGCACATCTCATATCTTTCCTTAATATTTCACTAATTTGTTTGGTTTGGCTACTAAAAACAAGCCTCACAGAACCAGCAAAGATCTCTCTAATGGTGGACCTTCTGCACGAGGGTACCATGGAGACAAGAATAAATTCAGCAAAGCTCATTGAAACTCTGGTGGATATCGAATATCTGAAGTCTGAGAACGTTTCAAGTTTTAGGCTTCTATTCGGTTTGTTGAGGCTTGTGAAGGACAAGAAGTATCCAAGGGCTATGGCAGTAGGACTCAGTTTGCTTAGAATTATATGTTCTTGCAAGCAGGTGAGGATTCAGGTTGTGGGTATTGGATTAGTTGTACAGTTGGTCGAGCTTCTTCCTTATGCAACAATCCCCTGTTTAGAGACTTCCCTGGCGATTCTGGACATTCTTTCTACAACACCAGAGGGTAGGGCTTCTCTAAAGGACTGTGCTTGGATAAATACTTGTACTTTTAACTATCAAGTATAGGTGGGAAGATGTATATTGACTGTTTAGACTCCTCTGTTAAGACCTTGTAATCCAAGTGTCCCAAAAAGTTCTCCTAATGATAGATAACACTTGGTGTCCTCTATTAGAACATGAGAGTAAAATCATATCCTTGTCATGCATGGAGAGAAGATGGATCCAACTTATACAAGCATTGCTCATTGGTTGCATTGTAAATTTAAGGATCTAGTGCACGAGAGTCAGTTGTGTGGTCCATCTTATGCTTGCTGGTGCAAGGAAATGCCTCAGCTGGGAGATTCAATGCCCTTCCTTGACAGTAATTTAACATGCTAAGGGTTCTATAACCATGACGCCCACCAATTAAAGCCGTATTGATTTATTGTAGAGTCAATTTATTGATTTTTTTTCAGCCAAACCTATAATGAATTACTAACATTATTGACAGATCTATAAATATGAAGCTTTCTTTTACAAAGTTCTATCCATCTATACTATTTATGGCTCAAATCAAAACTGTCTTGCATTCTTTCCATTGTATTGACCAAATATACACTTGCTGACTCAGATTTAATTCAAGTTAATATCAGAAATGACATGGGAAATCCTAACTTTTATGTTGGAAGATTCTTTTATTGACTTGGTGAACCTCACAGTTCAAACCTAAATCCATGCTTACGAGGAATCCACCTTCTAACTGTGGCTCAGAAAGTCTACACTAATTGCTTATAGAGGCTTCATTTTCTCCTCCCTGAATGTTACAGGGATTAAAATCAGAAGTTGCAGACAATCTGGATGTGAAGACAAAATCCACCCAGAAGTAGCTTTAAAAGTTCATTGAGGGGTAGCTATCGATGCAAAATAGTTCTTAAGAGTATTAGATTTCCCAATGCCTTTGAAGTAGAACAATCTAGCTATCTTGTATGTTGAACAGTGAGATCACACAAATGCTGCTCACTCATTTTAACACGTAGTTTTCAGTTAAATTAAAAAAATATGTCAACTGATGCAGAAGCTTATTATGTCCAGGTACAATTTATATGGTGTTGTTTCATTTCTACAGGAACATTGTATACAATTAAATTTACTTTCTCATTACATTGTGGTCGTTTGCAGCAATGATCATGAGGTTGGGTGGAAGCTAGAGAATCAATCAAGAATGATCAGGCTAATTGCTCACGAGCCTAGATAGCATCCTCAGAACAACCAGATTTTCTCAAAAACAGCACTTTCTGATGAGATACGGCCTGGGGGATATATCTTTATTGGTTGGTCTCTTATATCAGATACTAAGGCTGATCAGTACTCTGTTCTTGTTATCCCTAGCTATATTTTGACAAAATAAGTGTTTATTGAAAATATTTTCATGGGAATCAGATGGATTTATGCTTGGTTTTAAAGAATAAAGATGAGGATCTGGCTATAAAGCACAGACAAATACAATAAAAAATAGAGTTTAAACAAGTTGCTTCTTTGGAGGGTTTGAACATGAATAAGATAAAG
>LPNX010742836.1:110341-218088 GCA_001517045.1 Pseudotsuga menziesii
AATCTCATCTATGTTCTTACTTCTTTCATGGTTCCCTTGCTTTTCTTGGCAGGAATCTTGTATATAATATCTAAAGGGATCTGTTGTCTTCATGCTTATGTCTTTGGGGGTTCAAATAGGATATCAAACTCGCATGTAATAAGCATTCTAAATAATCAGAACTTACTAGTGGGATCAATATTAAAGCTCATAATTTGACACATTTACCTCCGTAAATACGCTGTAGCCTTTTAATCTGTCATCATGTCTATTGAAAGTATTTTCCTTTATTATCTAGCCAAGAAATGATGTCAAATATGTGATATGTTTGTGATTTTCAAAAATATTTTGCTGACAAGTTGTGTGTATTTCTGTTTCAGGTCTGTGGAAAATATTAAATACTGTTCCCCTGTTATCTGCAGTCCCTTTGGAGAAAACAGTTTCTAAGAGTGGGGGTCTTAACTTCCATGGATCGTCAGTTGGTGTTTTTTGTAATACATGCATGGAGGTTTCAAAGCAAGCTGAGGAAGTCCTATGAAACCCAGAGACACAGAAAAATGTTGAAAGTCTAGCAAAAAGTATATGTAATGAGTTGCCATCCGATTTAAGTGCAAAGGTGCCAAATCTTTCATAGAAGTTCTAGTGTTCTAGTCTGACAAGTCTTTTTTCTCTGTACTAAGTTAATTGTCTTTGTACTCTTTGCAGTGTGATGAAATGTTAGGAACATATATACAAGAGGCTATTTCAATGCTGCAAGATTACTTGAGTGAAGATAAGCTTTGCATTGGTACATGATTATGTGATGGAAAGAACAACAATGACTTACAATACAAGTTAGGTAATTGTGATGTTTGTGAATCTGCAATTCTTGAAATCGAGACACACTTAAAAGACCCTGAGACCAAGGTAATGATCAATTCCTCAACTGGGATCCAGAGAACAGGCTCAAAGTTAGGATTATATATGCCCGAGCCTATCATTCCCTTTTTATGCATAACATGTGAGAAGTTGCACAATTCAATTCTATTTTGCACAATTTGGGTACTTGTTCGAATTTCATTACATTGTTTCAACTAATTGAGGAGATTAATGGCAGGTGTATCTGACCAACACAGGAAGAATTGGAAAATTTTGGGACCCCATATTTCACCATCTATAATGCAGGTCAATTCCCTTGCAATCGCTATACACACTACATGACATCCTCAACAAGCATAGATCTTAACTTGAAACGAAGAGAAATGGTGATTCTTGGGACACAGTATGCTGGTGAGACGAAGAAAGGTCTATTTACAGTCATGCATTATCTCATGCAAAAGAGAGTCATACTCTCATTGCATTCTGGTTGCAACATGGGCAAGGAAGGGGATGTCACTTTGTTTTTTGGGTTATCAGGTAGACAAATCTTAATTTTTTCTTACCAAATTCATCAGTCCAGATCTCATTTTAATATATCAACTAATTTCAGTACATTCTGTATAATGGTCCCCAACTGCAATAGGGACTGGAAAGACCACTCTTTCTACAGATAGATATAGATAGATATACCTTCTTAGCATGGGATGGGGGGGTTGTGCCCTGCTGAGCCCGAGCCCGCCTTATAAAAAGTAATTCTTTGACTGGACAGATGCCAATCTAATTTAACTCATCAACAGTCTATGACAGTCAACCGATAGAGCCTTAGTCACAGGATGGGCGGGTCGGATTACCACTAGCTGAACACGGGAGAGATAACATGCCACCACCCCGTAAAACCTCATTGCCGTAGATCAGTGCTGAAAGCCAATAGTTGATGCTTTCAATCCATCCAATGCAAGGTTTTCATTCATTCGATGCCGGGAATCGATGCGGCCTCCAGGTGGTGATGCACTATATTACAGGGACTGCCAGTACTGCACATGCTTTCATTTTTTATTTTTAAAACCAGTCACAAGCGTCGCTTAAGCGACGCTTAGCCTTAAAATCCGTCGCTTATCCGACGGTTCCGGACATCGCTCTTCCGACGCTTGTTTCATTATCCGACGCTTCTCGATGTCGCTTTTCCGACGTCTTTTCTTAATCTCCGTCGCTTATCCGACGGCCGTGTTGTCGCTTAACCAACGGCATGGATAAGATTTTCTTAAAAAAAATTCACTACTGTCGAAGAAAAGCTGTCGCTTAACCGACGCTTATTTTTTAACCGACAGTTATTTAGGTGTCGCTTAACCGATGGTTAATCAGGTGTCGGATAACCGACGACAAGTTTTCGACGCATAAAAAAAAATCAAAGTGTCGTACATGCGACAGGGAAGTGTCGAAAATACGACATGACGGCCGTTGGATTTTTGGTCGAAATGTAGTAGTGCCCACACTCTAGTAACTAGTACATGTGGCCCCATTAGGTTAAGTGGACCCATTGGTACTAATGGACCCAATTAATTAATTAAGGTTCCTAAGTTAGGCTAAATAATCTAATAGACAACATGGTCAAGGGAGGATTAATAATCCTAACACCCCCCCTGAATCCTAACTTGGAAAACTATGGGCCCTAGTAACAAGAACATAGGTCACCAAAATACAACCTAAAATAAATAATTTTTTTTAATACAACTGAGGAAAAAGGGGAAAACCTCATGGGAAACCCTCCCTCAAAATAAGCAAGAATACAAATTTTGAAAAAAGTTGTGAAATTTTTTGCTACTATGAAGCAGCACTATGAAGCAGCAAATGCAGTATCTTCATTCTTTTGTGCAGGTGAACCTATGAATCCAAAAAAAATGCTTATGTCTAGAGTAATCTTCCTCTTTGGAAGAATAATAATGTACTCAACTGAATCAGAAATATAAACATCTACACGGTGAAAACTGGACCCATGTAGAGCAGCTGAAATCAACTGAACAGAGAGAAAAAGCTCTTGATAATTAGAACCATGTGAGGAAAACCCACGAATATGATATATGTCAGCCTTGAACATAAAACCATGAGTGGTAAAATCATCCTCAAGTGTTAGGAGCATGTTTCTAGGCGGATGTACAATGTCTTCCTCTTTACTAGTTCTGTGAGGGGATGAGCATGTGACCAAAGGTAGAGAAGCCCTGGGACTATGGAGAGCGAATGCTTGAGCTCCAAAATCTTATATTGCTTCAAAAATAACCAATAATTCACAAAATATAATATCATCAAAGTCATAAGAGAGAACTAACATCGAATCCTCAACCACGAAATTTAAGGAGACTTGTGGTGCTTGATTTGTTACACCAAAATTGATGAAACTAGTTACAAGCAATACTGAAAGCTCTTGAATATTAAAACCTGAACCACATATTATCAGATCAGAAAATAAATCAGATCCAAAAAGGTTCATATCAGATCTGAAATTGTGCTCCATCGAGATGGTAGATGCACATATTTATCCTTCTTCAAAATTCTTATTTTTGGTGCATGCAATCCTGTAGAAGTTTATTGGAAGCTATAGATTAATGAGAGTGAATGGACCACTCCTATAATCTGATATTATTTACATAATATCCATGGTATTAATTATATACACACCAGAAACATTATTCTATAGAGAGAAATCAAATTCCTCTACCTTTTCTGAAACAGTCACCAGTAAACCATGCACAAAATTTAAAGAATCACTGGAGAATTTTTGCAAATAATAGAAGGAGTGTTTTTCTTCAAAAAAATAGATTCAAATTTCCTCTTATGGATCATCCATGTGAGGATATGAGATATAATATATCTCTTACAGTTTTGGAGCAGCAAGAGAAGGATCCACTTCAAGGAAACTTTCTTCAATTCGAATTGATTGTAGGGAAAATTCGGCTTCTTCTTCATCTTCAAAAATTTGCTTTTATGTAGAAGAGGGAATGAACTCATCATGCTAGATTCTATATAAACCTCTCTCAACAGCTGGGATTTTATAGTCATCTCCCATATGACATCTAGGTCCTCCTGATAGAGGTAAAGTGATGAAGGATTTCCTGGAGGCAACCATGTGGTTGGATGCTCCAGAATCTATCAAATAAGCCTTCGATGGAGAGAGGATTGCATGCAAGAACATCTCATCTTATTCAGTATTCTCTGCATCATCAGACATCTATGCACCTTATGAAAGGGAAAAAAATTTCTGTACACATAGATCTTTCATCTGGTCAAGGGTCTTCTTCGTGCACGAGTCTTCTTGATGAAAACCCCTCATACAATAGGGACACTTTTCTTTTCAAACTTCTTCTTTTTCTTAGAGTTGGAGGCCCCTTCAGAAGTCTGGTGATTCTATTTAGTCTTCGAATTAGCTGCTTTGGGATCCTTCTTCTTTGATTTCCCTTTGTCTTGCGCTTTTCTAGAGTCATTAACTAGGATATCCTTATCATTGTAGGTCTTGATGACTCCCATTCGAATCATCTTTTCTTACTCCTTGATTAAGGACTCGAAAAAGGAATTGTTGTAATCTCATAGATCACATAAGGTTACCAATAATACATACTAAAACATAACTATAAATCAGATACAAGAGACAAGAACAAATAGGAAAACAGATTATATTCTTATAATGAGTTCATACAAGGCAGAGAACTGAACTAAGTTCTTGCTTGGCTCAACAGCCTAATATATACCAGTTACAAACAGTTACAAAAAATAACTACCTGTCGGTTCGGTGAACCGACACGACTGTTAGTTAAGTCGACTAATCAATCTGTTTAGTCGGTTGATCGACTAGTCAGCCCATCGAATTAGTCGGCTGTCTAAGTCGGTCTTCGTCCAAGTTGACTTATGTCGACTTGCTCCTTCTACATCTCCCCCACGAACAAAACATTTCTTCGTCCCGAAGAAACAGGGAGGTACAAAAATGATCTCTTGTGGATGCAGTCAGATTTTCTCACGCTGGGGGCTGTGCAGCCAGATGGTCGGTCTCCTTTGGACACAGACTTCGACAATAGCTGGTGCTGTGATGGCCAGATGATGCAGAAATTCGGTCCAACTCTGTAATTCCTTCTGGATATCGATCGTTAAGGTTGTAAGACTTGAAAGGATCGACATCTTTTCAGACATGGGCATTTCTGTGATGTTTTCCATGTTGGGACCCAACAGTTGGTTTTGTTCTTCTGCGGCAGCGATGAGTCATTTCATTTGAGGACATAGGATGTCGACTCACTTTAAATTGGGGAGGTCCTGTTGAACTCACTGATGTGCCTCCCATTCGAGCTTTTGCAGTTTGTTAGTCTCCATCACAATTTGTTCTTGAATGGTCTGTCGCAGTTCTGCTTCTATCGACTTCCTACCCTCCAATGCCTGAATGCCCTACCTTGCCTACCTGGTCTGCTGATAGACTTGCCCGCAGTGGTTAGGCCAGTCTCGTAATAATTCCTCCATGACCACTGATTCTTCCATATGATCCTGGAGAACTTTGTAGGCTTCCGAGAATGCATTGTGTTGGGCCAGGAGCAGTCGAACAGTCTCCTCCTTTTGCTCTTCCTTGATCTCTTACATCCGGGTCTGGACAATCGATACCATTGTCTCGAAGAGCTGATATTCTCTTTCAAGTGGTCGATCTGTGTCGACTTCGAGAGGGCCTGGTACCACGGTCTGGACTAGAGCTCTGCATCGACCGAGAAACTCGACTTCTTCTGCATTTTTGGCGACCAGCTCTTTAGTTTTCTGATCTATCCTTTTCTTGGACTCTTTGGCCACTGTTTTCAGGAGTTGGCCGACCTCTATGTCATCCAAGGAACTTTCATCCCTTAGGGTAATGCGGAGGCCGGATGGTCTATGCTGCTATTTGTCTGGCTGTTGTTCTTGCTCTTGGGTACCTGCAGTAGCGGAAGTTGGGTCTGTGGTTGGTGGATTGGAGGTCGAGGGTTGTTCTAGTTGGTTAGGTGGTATAGACGATGGATGTGTTTCTTTTTGAGGAGGGGGTATGGGGGACGGGGGTTTTTCTGTTTGAGGAGGTGGGATGTCTGCTTCTGGTTGTGAAGATAACAGTGGCTGTGATGGGTTTGGCTGTAATTCTGGTGGTGGGGATTTCGACAGTGGAGGTGGTGGGGAAGGAGGTTGGGATGATGGTGGTGTTGGGGATGGAGTGGGGGTATGGTCAGGGATCAAAAGGTTAACTGGAGTATGTGGTGAACTTTTGTCGGAAGAGATACCTGCTTCCGAAGGTGTAGAGGGTAGGTCGTCCTGGTCGAGTGGTTCGGTGACAGTCTTTGAAGTTCCTATTACGTCACCTTGTTCGTCGCGGGTGAATGTCGTCGTAACAGTGGCATAAGGCTTTCTACTTGCATAGAGAGGGGATTTTGTCTGTATTTTCTAGGCCGACTTAAACAGTCCAGGAAGTGTCTCGAAGAAAGCTTTCAGCTCAGCGTCCTGGCTGACCCTGGCTCTGAGTGCCACCGAGATGGCACGTTGATATTCCTCAAGAGGACTATCGGCCTGCTGTACTTGTGCTTGTTCTTCGACTATGGTGGTTGGAGATGGGGGGGGAGGGGTCGACACGAGGTCGACCACATTTTCATGTGTCGAGCCCATTTTTGCTTTCTTTGGCCGACCCTCCAGAGCGCCTGCGTCCACATACCGTTGAAACTAAACCTCGAATGACACTTTATTGGCACGAGAATCCTCGACAATGTCGACAGCCACGGCTGCTAGTTCCTCCTCATCATCGAACGAGTCGGCTAGGATAAGCTTGCGCTTACCCCTCCCTTGTTGATGTTTTTGGGCTTTGATATTTTTCCTTGCGAAAGCTATCTCCTTAGCTAGCTTCTTGATGATGCTCTTAGATAAAGCATATTCCGGGTCGGCTTCATCTACTTCACCTGTGGATAGCTGAGCTGGGTCGAATGTTGCTAGGGCCGGTGCTGGAGCCAGTGGAGTTGTCTGTGGCACTGTTGGCTGTTGTTGTACTGTCGGCTGGGGGTCGACTACCTTGGCAGTCGGGGGTTTAACAGTGATGTGTACCCGACTAGTGGGCACGGTCGGGGTATCCTCCGACACAAATGTGCTGATGTATAGATTAAGTTCGTAGTCCTCCTCCTTCTCTTGGTCGGGGAACCAATGCTGTAATCTCACAGATCACATAAGGTTACCAATAATACATACTAAAACATAACTATAAATCAGATACAAGAGATAAGAACAGATAGGAAAATAGATTATATTATTATAATGAGTTCATACAAGGCAGAGAACTGAACTGAGTTCTTGCTTGGCTCAACAGCCTAATATATACCAGTTACAAACAGTTACAAAAAATAACTACCTGTCGGTTCGGTGAACCGGCACGACTGTTAGTTAAGTTGACTAATCAATCTGTTTAGTTGGCTGATCGACTAGTCGGCCCATCGACTTAGTCGGTTGTCTAAGTCGGTCTTCGTCCAAGTCGACTTATGTCGACTTGCTCCTTCTACAGGAATCAAGTGAAGGAATTTTCCGATTGGGGAAACCATCTTGCTTGGAATGAAATATGGAAACAAATACATAATACTTAGGACCGATTTTGCTGATTATGGGGAGGACATTTTGCTCATCCTTCTATTCTATTCCACAATGTCTGCATTGAAGTGCAAGAGACTTGAATTTAGTAAAGAATTGCTCAATAGTCTCGAAATTGTTGGGATGTAAGGATACCAGCTCATTCTCCAGGAGTTATCCCCAAAGCTCATATTGGTTTCTAAACAAGTCTTCAAGCTTCTCCCATGCTTCTCTGGGATCCTCCAAACCTTCAAGGTGGAAGAGGATATGTCTAGATATATTAGTGCATAGATAACTGAATGCTTCATCTAAGCAGTTCAGAAACTTGTTTCTTTCAATAAGATGATGGGGCTCAACCTCCCTTCCAGGTACTATCCTATGGTATCCATGCTTGCATAAGGCCATCTCCATATCAATCCTCCAATCAATATAATTGGAAGTTGTGAGGATCCAAGGAGTAGGAGATTGAGAATTCATAATTCTTCTGGCTGAGAGATCACAAAACTTCACAAAAGCTATGTAGCACCTGTCATTTTTCACTGCAAAACACTAAAACATATGAACTATTAGAATCATTTTTTTCCTCTTGACATGAACATATTTTTAGGGTTCGTCACACCATCTCTACTACTCTAAATAAATTCAGAGCTAGAAAATCATCATAGGGGACTTCTGTGGAAACCCAACTGCTTCTGATGTTCAACGGGGAGAAAAAATCTTGAAACCTATCTGAGAAGACTCTGATACCATATTATAATTTGAATTCCATTTATATCTTCAAGCAGATAGTTCTAATAATATTTTCATTAAAAGGAGTATGAAGATACAAACTACACATAATAAACTACATAGGAAACGAATGAGTATTGCTTAGGAATTTACAGTATCATTCACATTAATTAATATGGTTTTACAATAGTTTACAAATAGGAATAATTCAAATCCATTAGGGAGGAATTCAAATCTACCAACTGGATGTGATTGTACTTAAATAGCTAGCTAACTCATGGTGTCTCAATCAATATCAAAGTCCAACAAATCAACTACCAGATGTCCAACCAACTCATACAATCAGTAATAACTAGTTAACTCAGTGCAAATAAGTTTGGAAGGTGGGAAAAGGCGCCTACTCCACATGCATACATGCATTAGCCATGCATAACTAGTGCTATCTAACTGATTGTGAACTAACTAAAAGTAACTGGAAGCTAACTAAGACTAACTAGTTCCAACTCCAACTAACTGATGGAGGTTGGTGTCGAGACTCCCAGTGGCTCCGAAAATGTATGGATTGATCTAGGAGGAGCCCAAACTGATTCATGCACATGTAGTAACTAGCAGTTAACCTCTAGAAATTTTCCTCACACTCTAGTAACTAGTACCTGTGGCCCCATTAGGCCAAGTGGACCTAATGGTACTAGTTGACCCAATTAATTAATTAAGGTTCCTAAGTTAGGCTAAATAATTTAATATATAGTATGTTCAAGGGAGGATTAATAATCCTAACAATGTCATGTTTTGAATGATTACCCATGGAAGCCAGGTACACATCCCATCCTTCTTTTGAGGAGGTCTTCACCTCTATGGAAGGGGTATCCTCAAATCCATTTCTTTCTCGACATTCTTAGATATGCAATCAATTTTATAGTTCCTAAATTTACCGCATTTCCAGCACTTCCGTATTCCTTTTCCTAGGGATTTATATATACCCTTAGATTTAGATCTCCCCCTAGATCCTTAAATTTTTTTCTCTCCTGGGGGAAACCTCTCACAAATGAGACATCCATGCTATGACTATCCATGTTTTTCCACCTCATCTCTTCTAATAGAAGGGGTGATACTATTTCAAAAAAAATTAAGGTCGCTTGACTAACACTACCTATTGCAACAACTAGGTTGTCCTAGGAATCTGACAAAGAACACAATAATCTATTACATTTATATTCTTCATCCATTTTAATGCCAACAGAGGTTATATGACTTACTAAAGTATTGTACACATTCATATTCTCTATTAATGTGTCATTTTCATCCATTCTTAAATGAAATATTTTCTTCTACATAAACAACTTGTTCATAAGGGATTTTGATTGATATAAACTCCCTAGTTTCCCCCAAATATTTACCGCACTATCTTCACCAGATATGTTCAACAACACAAATTATGATATGCACAATCTAATTGTACTCCTTTCCCTTCTTTCTATTTTTTCCCAATATTCTTGTGATGTTCTAGTGTGATTTGTACACTGATCCGCAACAATCCATTGTTCTCGATCTACAAGAAAGTCATTTATTTTGAGCTTCCATATCTCAAAATTTTGGTCGTTAAATTTCTCTATATCAATTCTCAAAATACTCTCCATTATATTTAAATGCACAAATCAACACCTCAAATCTTCCACTGAACCCATGTTTATCACAAACCCAAGCTCTATCAACCTCGTCGAACGCTCAGCAACAAAGGCATCCCCATGATGCCAGTAATCGAGCTTTGATACCACATGTAATTTTTAGACGTATATAGAGAATAAAAGGATATAGATTCTTTAAGCAATACAGATATTACACAATATCATTCACACATAAAACACAGAGCTTTACTGTAAAAACCTTTAACTGGGAAAACCAACAAACCTTGGAGCCACGCCTCCTATTTTCTCATTGTCATTATGAATCCCTCACAATATAAAATATAAGTATTCAGTAGCATCCAATACCCTAATATGTTAACCTAGATTATAAAATAGACTCCAATCCATTAAGTGGGAATAAATTACATATTTTTAGAAGATTCCCAAAAGCATTTGAAAACAACCCAAAAAAATTGGCACTTAGTGTACTTGCGTCGAAAACAACTATTTCTGACATCGTCTTAAGGTGTCTTAAGGTGTTGACATCGTCTTAAGGTGTTGACTAATTATAAAATGTAGACGTTCACTATCATCATTAATGAAATAAATATTTAAAATATAATATATTTATAAATGTTTTTATGCATTAAAAAATGATAAAATATAATTTTTCACTTATTTTATAGAAAATTATATTGTTTAAGACGACTAATTTATTAACTATAATTTTTTGTCTATAAAATATTATTATTACATAAATTTATTTTATTCTTAATTATTGAAAATGACTATTTTTTTTATCAAATTGCTCATAATTTATATTCATTGATAAGAGTATAGATAATTATTTAGACCTATGCATCATATTTTGCAGATATGCTCTTGCGTTTAAAGATAACACATCAAATGGAAGAACAATGTTTTCCAATAAGTCTAAATTTCAAGAAATCTCCATTCTTGTTGTTCTTTCATTTTTTTACTTAGTACAATTACCATATGAAAGTTCACTACAAAAGACTCATTATTCACCACAGGAGCCTCCTCTATATCCAAATCATAATTCTATCCATGTCCTCTTTTCATTCCTAAAAACATCATTTCAATTTTGATTTTTATTGCATGTTTTTATACCTCCCACACATAGGAAAATGTTCCATCCTTTCCATTGGTGCACACACATACTTTGGGATCAACAACTGAATTTTCTATATGTTATATGAGATACATTATTCTACCTTCAAAAGAAATTTTAGAAGAATATATGGACCTTAAACCCCGCGCACAATCCTTGGAAGGCAAATTTCACCACATATAGTTAGTATTTTGATCAATGTGCAGATAGTTAGTATGAATTTTTTTATAGGATGTCAAGTAAACCTATTTCTATTTTCCCTCAATATTTCATCCAATTTTGACATTGTGCAACCTTATAAACCCTGAACATGGTCTACTCTAGACAATATTTTTGCACATATGAGTAATATTTTGATTGTCCCACTCTCATAATTCGTACTTGAGGTCCAAATTTTGGATATGTTGTATAGGACAGAATTATGTATCCTCTTATTGAATTGCATTAGTTGTTATGGAGCTAAAGAATTACGTACAGGATACTCAATGTTCAAAGATCATGTGTAGAATTTTTCAAAAATAGGGGTTCAATGCTTCTACTTGCATGCAACTAATATTCAGAATCGAAAGTCTAAATTTTGTATATGTGTAGAGGACATGTTTCTATAATATCCTTTGAAAATTCTTAAAATAATATTGATTTTAAGTGGGTCAAATAATTCACTCACAAATAGCTACCCAAGTAGTCCAAAATTTCCATGCATGCATAAGTTTTTAATTTCGACTTGACTATTCAAACTTTGAGTTGTGGAGTCAAGAAGGTCAAGAGACCATAATTGGATTTCAATATTCAAATTATGTAAATTTTTGTCTACCCTAGGAAATGAAAAGTATTGGAAATTGAATAGTAAATTGAATAGTAAGTTACTCTAACATAAATATCTAAATCCTTAATGTGATTGGTACATTTGGTCTCTCATTGATTGGATTCTAGAGTGAGTTTATGTAGAATATAGAGACATTGGGGGTTCAATGGTTGATGAGGTTGAAAATTGATGTTTTCTCAGTGGAGGAAGACTGAATAATGTGTGTAATTGTTTTGTAAATTTGTGTTCTTTATGTTTTGATTTTTTTCTAATTGATTCCGATCATACCCTAGAGTTACATCAAGTGGCATTAGAGTGGGTATAGGTTGTGGTGGAGAGGACCAAAGGTTTCCTGGTCTGAAATTGAGTAAGTAGTGAATTTTAGTGGAGTAGGGATCATGTAATAACAAAATCTTAGAAAAAAATCATAGTGATGGGGAATAAAGGAAGACGTTGTGGAAGAGCCATAAGATTGGAGGGTGAAAAATATGTGAATGATCTTGCAACAATGGTGAGAAAAATGATTGCTAGAATGGATTCCATGGAAGTATCCTAGAGAAGAGGCATTTCACATGTGGTGAAATATATCATTAATTACAAAGTGGAATCAAAGACTTTAATAGAATAAATTGAAGGGCACATGATAGTGGAAGAAATAATGCTTATAGAAATCAAGAGTATTGGGGATGAATCTAAACTTGATACTCATGTCTATTTTGGAAGCTTAATTCATGGAGAATTGATATATTAGATAAGAGAAATGGAAATTTTCTCTGAATTTAAATAAATAATAGATCCTAGGAGGCTATACTTTGCTAGAATGAAATTGAAAATTGATACTTTTATTTAGTGGGATAAGTTGCAGCTGAATATAAAAAATTGTGGTAGAGTGAAGATTAAAATATAGGATATGATGTTGTAAGAGTTGAATAATAAATTTTACCTATGGATTATTCTTTAAATATATTGAGAATATTTCTTCAAAGGTTTGGATCCATAGGTGAAGAGTGAGGATTTTTCCACAAGTGGGTAAGGTTCAATTCATGTGAGGGTTAAGCCTGAAGCCATGGGGTCACCTCCAGGTAGTGGTAAAATGTGTGGTTGCAACTAGATTATCTGTATTAAATGATTTCATGACCCATGCACCCATAAGAATATCAAACCCCACCCCCATGTCTTTCAAAATTTAATATGTCCCTTGGGGTGCAGACCAGTTGGCAATAGGGTTCTTTGTTAAGGAACTCGGTATGATGTCATACATTAAAACCTTATATAACCTTGTTTGTTGGATATGAGATCGTGGGATACAACTAGGGATAGAGTGGAAAAAGGAAGAAATCAACCCCATATCACATGAGTATGATCTTCTCCAAGTCACCAACACCCCAAAAATAAATAAATAAATACATTCTATTGAGAATTTTACCTAATTTGAAACAATTGAATATGTCAATCAAGGTGTACACAAGGAGTTTTGTAGACTTTCTATAACATCTGGGAAGAATGGGGAGACTCCAGAATCCATTTCCAAGTATGTTAATTATCTAATTTATGCCACTAAACAAGAGTTTAATATTTTGCATTTTTTTCAGTGGTGGAGGCATAGCAAGTAGTTTTGACGATTGAGAAAAAATTGTTGAGAAAACAATAAACCACATGAAAAGTTCTAGGATATGGAAGGGGAGGGGAAGAAAACAAGTGGAAGAGCATGAAAGTAAATCCAACATTGTGGATCAACCTACTAGAAGAGGAGTTAAGTTTTTCAATGGGAAGAGGATGATCAATCCTAGGTAGAGGTAGAGGTAAATTTAATTTTTTTTACATAATATGTGGATTGCAGAGCCATGCAGAATTAAATTCCTAGCATTTTGAAGGATGGCAAAATGAAAGAAGGGAGAACTCATATTTCTCAAGAAGAACTAGGGATAATAGCAAGTGAGGTGGTGGAATCAAGGAAGAATATGGAAAACATTTAATGATGCATAAAGTATTGTCACAACTTGAGAAGGAGGTTGAGATAGAGTTACATCAGAGGAAGAAACTCTTCAGAATAAAATGTACTATAGAATGTAAGTGTTGTAATTTAATTATTTATGGTGGTAGTTCAGAAAAAATGATGTCAAGTGAAGTTGTTCACATGTTGAAATTGAATTGTACACCTAACCTAGGGGCGTATAGAGTTTCATGGTTACAAAATGGGCATAGGGTCACTACGAGGGAGCATCGTTTGATTAACATGAATTTATTTTATTCTCAATTATTAAAAATGAATATTTTTCCATCCAAAAAATCATCATTTATATTCATACATAAGAGCATAAGTCATTATTTACACATATGTGCTACATTGCATGGCTATTATCTTAAAGCATTCAAAGATAGCCCATAAAATGGAAGAATAATGTTTTCAAGAGGGTCTATATTTGAAGAAATCATCATTCTTACCTTTCATACATTTCTCTCTTTTTTTCACCTTAATCCATCCCATTGGTGATGGATCTACAAATACCCTATGGAAGTTTGATACAAAAAACCTATTATTCACCAAAGTAATCTTCTCTATATCCATATTAGAACTCCATACATGTGCTCTTTTCATTCCATTAAATGAAGTATCCATAGTTACCAAGACTCCTAATGGAAATGAATTCAAAGGTTGTACAATCTTTGTTTTCTACTTTATATCATTATTCGTTATTTTTATGTAAAAGCATACATAAGGTTTTGGGAACTCTAGCTCACATAAAAGCAAAAAAAATCATTTCAGTTTCAAATTGTATTCCAAGTTTTGATACCTCCCACACGTAGGACTGTGTTCCATCCTTTCACCGTTTAGATTAACATCATATAGTCCTTTCATCATTTCGATTTATGTCATTAATCAAGGGTTCAAAACTAGGGTGTTACATGAGTTGAGGAGGAGTTGATCTAGATTTATTAATATGTTAAGTACACATTTATTGAAAACATATGATAGTTGGATAACCACCCCGAATTGAACTATATAAGTTAGGTTTCATAAGATGTATGTCATTCACGACCATGCAATGGATTGGAACATCCTTGGTTGCTTGAAATAATGGAATTATAACACATACTTTCTAAGTTCCCCCTAAAAGGTCAAATTTGGGTCCAATAGGAGGCTGAGCTAAACCCAAAATATCTTGATAAGGAGGAATTCATACCATCCATGTGGGTTGGTATGCTACTCACAAGGAATTTGTTTTTGGAGGTGTGGAAGAGAAATCAACGTGATGTTCATTTTATCGTTGATCCTCTAGTTGGTTGAGAACTTCCTTATCTTCTTGTTCCAGGATGATGGAGAAAGTTGTTCCTTTTATGGTCTTTCCTTATCAAATATGTATGTCTTGACAATAAATAGGAGAGATCAAATAGGTATGATAGTTTGGTAGCTCGGCATTGTAAAGTCCTAGGGATATTTATTATTTGGCTTAGGGGCATCTTGTGCAAGTAGTTGTGGAGGCCTTAGAGGAGGATTATTATGTGATAGATCGAGTTTTTGAGGTTGGATATAATGAGACTAAGCTTGTTGTTGTGGAATGGGGCCAAAAGGAGACCCTCACTAGCCTTGTTTCCATGTTTGGGTTGGAATTGGTTGATCACCCATTTGTTTCCATGTCGTTGATGAGAACTAGCTCTAGAAAATATATTATTCATTTTGAGGATATTATGGGTAATGTTGGCTAACCCAAAATGTATTTAGAAATCGAAAAGGAACTTGTCCTATAATTGGTGTTCTTGGCTAGAAGGACCACTTTTGAGTGACAAAGAAGATATGTCCAGTTCCTTCAATAGATTTATAGTACACTACCTTCAATTTTGGCAATGAGTGAGAGCTACTAGCATTGTTCAAAGATAGTGCAGATGTCCACTTTATTTAGTGGGTAGTCTTCGAAGAAATGTTTGTTTTTACACTTGGATTAGAAAGTAGACAGTGTCAATTATGCCTCTTACTTCTTATATTCTTCTTGCAACGTATCAATCTAGGAGCTAAGTGAACTAAGGATGTATATCATGGAATCCTCTAACAGGTTCCCAAGTTCTACGAGAGTCACCCTTTCTCTAACTAATTTTGAAAGGCATGCAACAATATCCCAAAGGTCTTTAAACTTCTTTGAATTACGCCTTAAATACAATTTGCAGAGCTCACAAATGTATTTGTAATTGAATTGGGATACATCCCTTGACCCCATCAAATTCAACAACTCAATACATTCCTCACTAATCCATCTCAAGGAAATCGTGACTGGTCCACAATGCTTCATTATTCAATTAATTATGCTTCAACCTCTGTAGATTGTACTGAAACATCTCAACATAATCCTCCAATATTTAATCTTCCCATTGGTTCATTTTAAAATTTTATCCCCATGGCTCCTTGTGGCATTCCAATAGTCTTGATACTTGCTCAAAACATATGGTTGCATTTGTTCTCATTCTTGAATAGTGTTTCCACCCAACCCCATGAACTAGCAGAGGAATGCATCCTTGAGGGTGGTAGGAAACAACTTGAAGTTATGGGCATCTAAATGGAGATCATATATTTTCAAGATTACATCAAACTCAAACAAGAAGGTGTCAGGTAATAACTTGCAAGGCCGTGGAAATTAGGCAAAGAAGAGGTTGGAATGTTCTTCATATGAGGACATTTGAAGGTTACAAGTATTGGTTCATTGAGGTTGTCTCATCTTGTATCCCATCCATATTGTTTAATGGGTTGGTGTGCCTAGAATTAGGCCCTTCTTGTACAACTAACCCTACTAATTACCTAAAGTATTCTGGTTATTGGATTGGATTCCTTGGAATTTTGATATTGTTTTCCTGTCAGTCAAGTCTTCCATTGCAACTAAACCTATGACATAAGATATAATAGTAGCTTCATAGGTGAAGTGGCCTTTAGGGCTTACTGTAACATTAGAGCCTTCTTCTTTAGGTCCATACTTTTCCCTTAAACTTTCTCCTTATGTTATTGATGACCCCTAGTTTTGATCATTTTTTAACCCATTTCAAGCTTAATTTTATTATAATAAATTGCTTTATGAAGGTTTGTAGCAATATCATTGCAAGCTTTTGTTTATATTTGAAATCTTGAAAGTAATTCTTATTTTAAGGTATAAATTATATCAAATTCAAATGATTCTCTTTTATTGTAATTTAATTTCTAATGTTGTTCAAATTGTTTTATTAATTATATCTTGACCTAGTCATTCTTCATTTCAGTTTTAAATTCTGCATTTTAGGCACAGATTCTGGCACTTGTTCATACACTACTATGGAAAGGGAATCGATGGTTAGCATATGTGCAGGCTTCCATTGTCAAATCGGCCGCATGGGTTTTGTTCATTAACAGTCCCAGATGGTGTGGTGTTCATTACAACTTACCCAGGTTATCTATTTGTCTTCAGGAATTGCATGCAAAGAGCAGCTCTTGGTATCGACTGTTTTGATATCCACCGAATGTAAAGGCCTGTAATTGCAACGATTTCTATTATAAAATATTACTGAACTCACTTGTATTGTGTGATTTCTGATTGATAAATAAAAAGCTCACGATAGTGAGATCGTGTACATAGCTTTTGTGTTATTTGTATGAATCTTCAGGAGGGATCACCTATTGATTTTTTGTTATTTGTATGAATCTTAGAGATTTTGACTTTGTAGAGATTTCACTGTATTTCTATCTCATTGTGCAAATCAAGACCTTTTTTCTTGTAGAATGTTATGTCATGTGATTAAAACTGAGACTTAGATTAGTTGTAGGATTGATTTCCTTTCCATTTTGTTCATCATGGCAATTATAGTGTGAAAGTCAGGTTTAAGTATATGGTTGTGTGAGTATTCTTATTTCATATTTACATCTTCGTTGTACACTTTAAAGTTACTTATTCATGAATTTTCCTTGATTGCTAGATGATCAATACAAAACACTACATATGATATTCCATTAGAATATTATTAGTACTCAATCTTTCTCGTTGATCCCCTTACCATGTGTTGTGATTTTAAACCAATATGTAGACATGTTTTTGAGCCTGGGCACCTCCCTGCTAATGGAGCCAAAAATGGAAAGCTTTCTAAACCATTATAGATATAAGAGTGACTATGAGGTTATTAGGAGGGAATGCATATTTAATTATAAAAACAAGGCTTCTTGGAACTTACAAGGTGCCTTACATTATTTATGTAGGTCTCAATATTTTTTCAACATATTGGGTCTAATATTCTCCTATGAATTCAAGTGTAAAGCAATCGAAACTCACAATTCAAGAAAGTAAACAAAACACACACACATTGAATTAGTAAGCAAATGAGATGAATTACAATTACATGAATTATATATTATTGTAAATGTGCAAAGAATTAATTAAGTAATTGAAAAACTACTACTTAAAAATACCTTTGAAAAAGCATTGAATGAATAACACCTCATCTCTATCAAAGTAGGTACAATCCATATGGAAACAAGGGTTGAGTAGACTTCAATATCTAAAGCTTTACATGATCAATTCTCATACAACCATATCCGATTGCACTGTTAAGAGTTGAGTCCGATTTTCATGTTGAATGATAAATAGGAATAATATGATAGATGATGGTTATAAAATTACAATAAAGCTCACCTTTATAAGGCTTGATCAAGCACAGTGAAGGGTTACGCCCTTTCACTAGTAACTTAATAATCTATTTATTTATAAATAATAATATTAATTAAATATTCACAACATTGCCCAGACATTGCCTTCCCCTTGGGAAATCTTTTTTCTCAAAGCTTGAGTATTTTCCTAATGTCGTCCTTCATTCTGATCTGGTGTCAGTATTAGAATCGGTCGAGATTTCTTGTGCAGAGACTTGCACTTCCTTCCCATTGATGATTCTACACTCTATTGTCTAATTGTTCCTACATTTATGGTCTGGGATCTAGTCATCACCGCATCGACGACATATGTTTTTTTTCTTTTTTCTATTATCAGAGTAACTGTTAGATGTTTTCAACCTAGTTTCAATTTCACAGGCATATGATTGAGATTTGTGGCATTGATGATCTGGGGACCAATTGTCTTCACAGTACCTACATTGTGTCCATTTTTCTTGTTGATAATGGTTATTGCCTCTTGTTTTTATTCCTTCCAATTTGTGTTCTGCGGCTTTCACTTTATGTCTTGCTACTTCTACCTTAGATATGTCATGGAACTCTAATTCTTTTTGGAGGTATCGTTTAAGACCTCCTAATTAGGTTTCGAGTCTTTGTTTGTCAGACAACCCAAATACTCATGTCGATAAGGATTCCCATTGATGTGTGAATTCCTCAACACTTCCAACCTGTTGTAATCCGATAAGTTTACTGAAAAATTCATCTTCTCTGATTCCTTAAAACCTATTTAAGAAAAAAAAATTGAACAAGTTCCAAGTGTAGGCAAAATTGTCTCTCTTCCATCATAAGTACCAATTATAAGCGTATCCTTCCATATGCATTGACGCGTATTTCACCTTCTCCTTGTTAGATTGAATATTGTAAATTTCGAAGTATTCTTCTGATTTGTTTACCCAGGAAATGCATTGGTATTCACTTCCATTGTATTTCGACAACTCTATTTTTCCTTAGGTGGATACACTATGTAAGGATGATATTGATTTCCTTTTGCTTTACGATTTGATTGTGCCTCGGAGCTATTGGACAAGGCAACCAATATATTTGAATTGCTTCGTTGTTGGCGGTGATTTTTAGCTTTTTCCTTCTCTACTATCTTACTGATAATGTCTATTTTGTTGTTTAATTGTGCCTCCATATATGGCAGTTACACTTTTTTTTCTATCTCTTGCTTAAGCGTCGCATTGTTAATCCTTATTTATTTTTGTAGATCTTCTTGATTCTTGGAAAGTGCTTCTTGGGTGGAAATAGGAAATGAGGCATCTAACATGTCTGGACTGCTGACATGGTCTATACTAGGCATTATTTTTTGTAACACCTCCATTAATTTTTATTATGGTTATGCGTCATGGTGCTCAAGTTTTGTGTTATGGTGTTTATGTTTTGAGTCATGGTACTCATTTTGTCATCCAAGTCTTTTTGTTTTTCATTTAGGATGTCAAATTTTTCATCCAACATTCTTTCTAGTACCTAAACAAATTCATCTTTGATTTCTTTTTTAAACATTGTATTGCTATTTTTCATCTCTTCCTTCAAGCTTTTTTGGTTGGCGACAAGGGACTTGATGTCCTTCTCCATTTTTTTGATTTGGTCTTTTAGTTTTTCCATGGTCTTGGACCTTATATGCGGAGGTGTAGACTTCGACGCTATTTTGGCTAGGGTGGATTTTTTTTATTTAATAATAATAAATATTAATTAATTATATTATATTATTATTGTTTTTTATAAACTAGATAATATCTTTTTTATATTATAAAATTATTATTATTATTATATTTTATTTGTTTTATAAAAAAATGACAAATATATGTTTTGGTTTGGGTTGGAATGAAACGCTGCTTGACTGAACAAGAGTGCAACGATTGGGAGAAGTGTTGGCTGGAATGGCGTGGACAACTCTACGCAGACGGTGATGGAAGATGGGGATCCGATGTACAGAACCCGTTGAAGGAGTATGAGGATTTGTGAATGGAGGAGTTGTGCAACAAAGTAATGTGAGAGACGAGATATTGCATGTATTGAATGGAAGAGTGGGTAGAGGAAAGAAGAGAGTGTGAGTGTAGGATCGTGGAGGTGGATGACCTGAAGGAATGTGTGGAAGTGGGCACATGCAGGTAGGAGATGAGGGTAGGAAGAGTGTGTAGGCAGGGAGGCAGTGTGGAGCTCGATGGGATCAGGGTTGGGTAGCGCGATGGGATGCAGCGAATGTGTGGCAGTGGAAACGAAATGGGACTGTAGGTGGGAAGATATGTTGCAGAGTGACGGTGGATGGTGGTGGAGTGGAAGCAGCACTGGCGTGAAGAGGGTGGAGAGTAGTGAGAGCGGGTGGAAGAGTTCCTAGAGAAAAGAGGGGCATAGGTGATGGAGCAGCGGGGAGAAGAGGGAGTGGATGAGTGGAATTTGATCTCAATGCCGAAGGAGCGAATCTGCTTTAATATTACTTGGTATAACCGTATGCAGTTGGAATGTTAAGAGTCGAGTCTGAATTTCATGTTGAATGATAAATAGGAATAATATGATAGATGATAGTTATAAAATTACAATAAAGCTGGCTTTTATAAAGCTTGAGCAAGCATAGTGAAGGCTTGGACTGTTAAAAGTTCAGTCCAACTTTCTTGTTGAATGATAAATAGGAATAATATAAAAGATGACAGTTATAAAATTACAATAAAGCTCACTTTTATAAGGCTTGAGCAAGCATAGTGAAAGGTTACGCCTTTTCACTGCTAGTAACTTAATAATCTATTTATCTATAAATAATAATATAAATTAAATATTCACAACAAATTCATACCATCTAATACTAAAAAAAATAGAGTATGAAACCATCAAATAGACAAAAATTCTCTTTATCATTAATTAGAGAATTATTAATGTTTGTCACAAATTCCAAGAACATTTATCATGTATATATTTGAATAGAAAATACGACTATAAACAGGTTCTTAGAATCTACGAATTCATAACCACTATCGTGGTCGATAAAAAGGAGGTTACAATTGTTTCATGATATGCCTTAAAAAGATCACATGATCCTTAATCAACAAACAATCAAATTGTGTATTTCTTAGAAACAACCGTATATTACAAACAACCACATGATCTATATAAATAAGTGCAAAACAGGGATCTTTGATTTTATCTAGAATTTGTAACATTAATCTCATATTTTGTATATGATATGTTGCGCTAACTAAACAACTGCAGGGATACATCCCTTAGACTTTAGTGCTATGATATCTCATTTTGGCATTGACTCTGTTTTGATGTTCAGGTTAGTGAATTGGTTTTAGGTCAGGTTAATAAATTGGTTCTATAGTGATATAGACAGCAACAATATATCTACATACAAGTTAAATGCACGATAAATACAGAGTATAATAATTCATTTCATATTTGCAACAAAAATCAATGAAAAAATAGAGTTATATGTGAATAACACCTTATGGTTGTATGCCCTAATTATTACCAAAGAAGAAAAGCAAAAGAGGTTTTAATGGCAAAATTTTCTTAAGGTAATGGAAAAAAGGTTATCATAAGAAGGCTATTTTGAGGCTCGGCAAAGGTCGTTGGTCAAAATTCTTGATTTCAAGCTAAATTATAAAAACAGGATAAAGGAGGCTCCATTTGGCTCCAACTAGAAGTAGTTTTTGACACTAGGGAGCATCATATTGTAAATTATAATGATCACCTGCAAGGGATCAGCAAGATCTATAAATGTGAATGAAAAACAATACACTTCTAAATTTTGAAAAGGAAAAATAAAGGGGACAATGAAGAGAGAAAAAATATTGGAAAAGAACCTAAATTCTCATTCAATAATTCAAAGAATGAATAATCTTGTACACATAGGAAACTCAAATTGCTAAAGAAGGAAATTTAAAATGGGTGTTGATGCATCAAGACCTTGTTAGGATTAACATAGATATTGAATACCCTAGTTATCCATGCAAACTCTCAAGAATGAGTTAACTAGATGTTATACCATGAAACGAAACTTCTTCATCCGAGTAATGACTCCAGCATGCCGTTACACAAAAGGACACTATGGATTGAAGTGACCATAACCTTTTAGATGGATGAGATACTTGATACATGATTTTTCCTTCAGCTTTACAACTTTTTATGAATGAGCTTTCCTGGCACTCGCAGGTCCTATTATAACAGCTCATATGTCACTTGTTGGTCATCCCATATGCAACCTGTGAGTCATCTCTAAAAAATTGTAATCGCAACCTCCCTTCAAGAAATTCACAAGTCGTTTGCAGGTTTCCTCATATATACCTATGACTTCCATTAAAATAAGTTTAAAAATAAAAATATGATTAGTTTGGAGGCAGTTGGGTCTAGATTGGTAACTTCCCTAACCATCTTAGGCCTTGAATTGTCTCCTCACCAGCAACTATAAAGAGAGGAGAGGGGTAGAGGATAGGGGATGCAATTTTGAGAGAAAGTCTATGCTCGAGGAATTGATTGGAGAGAGGACCAAGGAGGACTTGGGTCTTGGTCTGCAAAAGAATCTTGTCTCAGACAGGGTTCTAATGTTTCATGAACTTTATTAATAAATAGTGTTTTCCTTCCATATGTGTCTTAGTACATGCTTTTATTGTTATGAGTTATGATCCATATTTCTATTTGTTTCCAAATGCAATTGTATTATGTTCACGTCTCTTTATATAACAATAGAATATATTGTGAGGAAATATCAATATTTGTTGCAAATGTTGAAGATCAGAAGGCTAAGGAGCATTTTAGGAGGAAAGTTAAAGCTTGGATCAATTGTCTATAAAAAGGTGCATGTCCTAATAACTCTTATTCTCTTATATATGTTTCTAAACCCTAGATTCCTGCAAGCCACATCCACGGTATGTTGGTGACCCTATTACCCCAAGTCATAAGGTATATTTCCCTCAAAACACTAGCTCACAACTAACCTAGGATAACAAGTGAAGGATTAATTTTCTAAAATTATGGATCTAATCCATGCATAAATCATGCATGATAGGAAATAGCTAAAATAGTAAAGGAGGGTGCTAACCTTCCTTGCTTCAAGGAATTAAGTCCCTAAGATCACTCCAGAAGCTCAAACATGCAAGAGAGGATCCTAAAATCAAGTAAAATGTCTTAGATCAAGGAATGCACCCTCACTAGTTAAATATAGTTGATTCCCCCCTTAAACCTACAGATGAAGTGCTCACATGTCTCATTTGGTCAAATTAATCAAAATTAGACCATTAGGAGCATGTGACTAAGATCTAAAGTACCTATGTGAGAGATTAATACTAAGGAAATGGAAAATATGCTCTAACACATTTACTTTAATGCATTATCCATGAATTTTTTATCATGTGGAAGGATACCTTAGCAAAGGATATTATTGCGAACCAACATCCATTTTGTAGTGGTTTCCTCATCTCTAGCCTTGAGGACGATGTTTATTTTGAAGGGGGGGATATGTTAGGGTATTACTTTAAACCTCCCCACTTTTTTTAATCTATAAGGAAATAAGACCCATTATATAAATAGTGGATAGTGTCTTAATGTAAAAGGAACATCTTTATTGAATAAGGCCCACTAGGTGGTTGGCCCCCATTAATAAAGGGGACATAAGTAGTTAGGGTTGTGTCTATTGAAGTACTATATATAGAGTAGCAAGGTATGTAATGTTTTGTAAATAATTTATATTGTAATTGGATGTTTTCCCTTATAGGTTCCCCCTTGAAGAGGCAAGTAAACATATATCTCTATTTACAAGATATATTTCTTAGGATGTATCTATCTTCTCTTGTGTTTTTCTATTTTTTATCTGAAATTATAGGGTTAAGAACATTACCTAAGAATCCTAGAATGGTATGAAATTAAAAGAGAAACCAAATTTAGATTTGCAAGATTCCAACCATTCCAACTAGGGAAAAGAGTCCTCACTACCTTAAGATGAGTTGACTTACCAAAACACTACAGGATGCATGAGAATAAGTTTGAGCTCCTAAATCTACATTTCAAGTTAGTCATCAACTTAAGAAGTTCCATAGTCATTAAGAACTTCCATTCTTGAGAAACATCCTTATATATTTGAGTGGGATGCTATAATGTAGCTATGGCCCAAGGACATGGTAATGGAGTAAAACTCCTTTCTGAAGAATTGTGTTTATAGGGAATCTCCAAGACCTACTAGGGAATTAAATTGATTCCATGTGGTCATACAAGATCAAAAATACAATTGATGGGAGCATTGGAAATTACAAAGCTAGGTTTGTTTCTATAGGATTCTCCAAGAAAGAGGGATTTGACTATGATGAGACTGTTTCTATAGTCCTAGATTTACCTCTATTACATCCACCATGAATTTACACATTTCATTTCGTCATATTCATCACATATGGATGTAAATAAAAAATTATTAAATGGTATAATTTAGGAAGAATTCAATATATATCAACCAAGAGGATTTTGGATTTATGAGTGAGAGATCCATGTTTTCAAGTTGATGAAAAACCATTATGGGATGAGGAAAGAACCATGGGTATGGTACTCCAATACAAATGAGTATTTAATGAAGTTGATATTTTTCTAGACTTGTGCAGACTCTAATATTTATTTTTATATGATGAATATAATATACTTGTCTTGGTCCTATATGCATATAACCTTATAATTACAAGAATTTATAAAAATCTCATTTGTGGTGTAAGAGAAACTAGCCAAGTGAGTTTGATTTGGAGGACATTAGCTTGCTCCAAATTTTCTACAGACTAAAATTTTGGAAGGTCACATGTAAAGTCTTCCTTGGACAAGAGAAGTATATTATGGAGATTTAGAAAATATTTTAGATATTGGAAAACAAACCCATTTCATCCCCAGTGGTGCTATGTATGAAGTTGACTTATGATGAGGCTTCATATTTGGTGGATCCTACTTGGTATAGGTATTTAATTGGATCTTTGATGTATATTGTGAACATTGGTCTATGTGTGTGTGTGTTAGAGTAAATAACCCTCAAATAGCATGCCCTTATGAGTCTAATGGGCCAAACCATACTCTAATCCACTTCTTGAGTCAACCATGAGTCAGAATCCTAAATTTCTAGGTGCCTTCCTTGATTTGGGGATGTATTCCCTAATTTGGGGTAGTTACTTCCTAATTTAAAGAGGAGACTCAATTAGGACTGAACTTACTCCATTAATTGTGTCCTAAATTGATCACTAACACACCCAAACACTTATTACTACCCTAGTTAGGTCAATAACATCCTATTTTGAGTATTTTTAGGTATTTTCATTCTATCATTCAATTATTCTAAGTGATAAATGATTCCCTTAGTCAATTAACTCAGTCTTGGTGTGCATGCATGACAAATTGAGTTTATATGCTCTAAATTAAGCATGAATAGCCTTCTCTTCATGGCATGGACAATTCAAATATACTTCCAACCTAATTCGAATTGTCTCTCTATATATTGTAGCTTTGTCCACTCATTCACTAACCACTAATTATATCATTGTTCTCTCTTCTCTCCAAAATTTTATTGTGTGATGTTATCCAATTATTGCATAATTGTTAATGCTTGATTTGATATCCACTATTGGAAATGGGTTGGAGTGCACAAAGTACACTACCACCACCGACAACAAAGACATCGACAAAGATAAAATTCAACTGTGATGGAGGAAGAAAATGACAAACTAAGAAATTTTGGTTGAGTTAGTTAGATATTGGTCAAGTGGACCATTTTGTAATGGTCTAGTGAGCCTATATGTAGAGTTAGGATTGTAAATTAAAACGAGATCTATCGATGCATATGTCTATGGATGGATTGATCTATTGTTTGTGTTTTGGCTTAAGATTAACCTACAGAGTAATGTTTTTTGTCTTTTTTGGTTCACTTATGGTATTGATGTTATGAAGACTATGTTCTATGAAGTGAATGTGATCGATACTCCAGAATTGTGAGTTGTATTGTCGTTGTTATGTGGAATGCATTGTTTAAATATGACCTATGTGTTTTCCACATTATTTGGGTGAAATATGTGATGGATCGGATGAAGTGATGAATGATTAATGTTTTCCTTTTACATGTGAATAGTGCGAGGAGTTGCAGTGCTTCTCGATTTAATGTATGTTGATGTATTTGTTGATGTAAATTCGGGTAAGTTTGATCATGATAAGTATATATGATTAATAGTATGATCATGAATCTGTATTTCTGGGTGATGTTGCGATAGGGTAACAGATAGTGTGAATTCCTCTTCCCACTGCAGAAACTTGGTTCATACATCCATCCCTTAGACATCTCGGTTGAGACTGCACCTGATCTGTAGGTGTTGCTGGAAAGGCTAAATCCTTTTCGAAGTGATGTTTAGGGAGTCTTTGTTGGTAGTTGTTGACGACAGTGAGAAGTGAACCCCTATCGATAGAACTATGTATTGTGTGTTTGTGTCAATAAATGGTTCTACTATCAATACCTTAGTGTGAAGAATAAGAGTACATGTTGTGGCATTTGATGAGGCCAAAGATTCAGGATTGGTTTGACAAGAAATCCTAAGATCTTGCAAAATAAAAGAACCAAAACCCAAGATTGATGACAAAACATTGGTTGGGAAGATATATCTACTCCGATATTAATGAGATATTGTTCTCTAATTTTTTGATAGTACTGCATGAGTGGTTGGTGCAACTCACTTTTCAAAAGAAGAATTTCCAAGGAGGTGAACCTGGTCAGTGGAATGCGGAATTAATCCATCAATTGTGGAAGGTGAACAAAAAGGATTCAAGGATTGTCTATGTATGGATAAACAACATTTTGGAAGCATATAATACTGAGTGCATTGTTGACACAGTCAAATATTACAGTGATGCTGAAAGGGAATTTTTTAAGGGACCAAGGGGGATATTTCTATTGTCATTAGATTTGTGGATCAAGATGCTCATTTGTGAAAAAGGAATAGTAAAGATGAATTCCGACGAGTAAATACTTGGTGTGTGGAGGTTGTGGGTACTGCGAAGGTGAGGGTTGGATGGAATGATACATGGTAGATGGATGGAAGTCACGACGAGACTATGAGGAAAGCCATAGAAGAGTGTGGTTTCATGCAAAGTGGGGTGAGGTTCTGGCAAGAAAAGAGGAGGAGGACTGAGGAGAGTCTTGGAGTGACCAAAACAGAAAACTACGAGAAGGGGCCACAAAGGACTAAGAGAACCTACAGCGACGAAGAAAATGACCAGGATACACTCGACCCTAAAGAAGGAACAACCCAAAGTTATAATGTACCTACAACTATGTGCACTATCCTGAACTTAGGAGGAAGAAACACAAGTTAATCGTATGGTTGTCCTGTGTGTCAACACGGTGGTAATAGTAGCAGATCAACAAGCACTAGGAGGAGACCCAGGATGGCAGGTGATGACATGAGGCTACCCTTGTTCCAGGGTTATGGGACTGAGGATCCTAAGCAATATTGGTTCTCATGTGAAGCAGTGTGGATGGTAAAATAAGTACAAGATGAATATATCAAGAAAGAAAACCAGAGACAACCTTTCAGGCTTGGGAGTTGTACTGGTACATGAAATTTGTACAAGTACCAATGGGGCATCCCCAGAGGTCTCTAGCACAAATTAGGACTATACTAATCGAGGAATTCAAGAAACTGAAATTGGAATCCTAGTATATTGTCAAATTGAAGTAAATAAAGTGATTCCCCAATGAGTTGTTGTGGTACTTCGATTAGCGATTCAAAAGTCTAATGGCCAAGGTTATCTTTGGAATTAGTGGGGTACAACACAAAGAATGGTTCATCGTGGCCTTGGTACCCCATATTTTCATGTCGTCGATGCAACATAAGATCACATCTCAAGAAAAAGCTCTAAATATTGTGATGAAGTTAGAGACTTCACCAGTAGACGAAACAAGTATAGGCATGAGCTAGATCCGGTCATAGTTGGTGAACCTTCTATCCAATTGTAGCATATTAAGAAAGGGAAAGAGGTCCTCGAAGAAGTGTGGTGCATTCGATGTCAGTCTGAGGGACATCGCAGGGATCAATGTCTATACTTTCATGAATAATTAAAATCTGGGGCTCCAAACCCACTAAGTCTAGGAGGATTGACCCGGTACCGAATTGGTCATACAAGAGGACATCGGTCAGAAGAATGTGTATACTTACATAAGGTTGTATCAAAACCAACTAGTCTTTTCTACAACTTATGCCGGTCATTTGGTCATGAAGAAAAGAATTGCAGATATTATTATTTTATCCAAGAAATAACTATGGATACATACTTTATGAAGGGGGAGGAGCAACGACTAGCAAAAAAAATTCAACCGCAACCACAGTATACTCAGTCACAGTATAATAATCCACAACCGCAGTATACTCAACCGCAGTATAATCCACAACATACCATAGTATAACCCACCAAAACAATAATTTAACCAGCCATAGTATAACCAGCCACCGTACCAGTAGCAAGGAGGATTCCGAGGAGGATTTCGTGGAGGACGTAATGGAGGGTTTGGTTGTGGAGGATCCATGGGTCGAGGTTGTGGACCATTTATGTGCTATAATTGTGGTGTACTGGGTCATTATCAGAGGGACTATCCAAATATAGTAGCTCAATGTACTTACTGTAATACAAGTGACCACACCATCGAGGAATGTCCACAATTAATTGTGAAATAGAAAGCTAAGAACATGCCACAACTACAACCAAACCAGAATGAAAATCAGAGTCAGAATCAAAATCCTATACCGAATGTGGGGAAGATATCGGTGGAACTAAGAACTCAACCAGTAAATGTTGGTATAGTAATGAAAGGAGGAGCTATGGAAGGAGATGATGGACCACTATTAAATGTCTAGCCTATGGCTCAAAATAAAGTCCAATTCAATGTAGAAACAAAGAAAGAAACCTTCTTCAAAGTGAAATACACCTTGAACAAGAACAACCGTAAGCTACCTATTTATGAGATACCTCCAAGTTTTGATTCGACAAACTCACCAACATTGAAGAGAAAGGTCATTATTTTGAAGAAAAATCTAAAATGTTGTCTAACATTAGAAAAAGATCAAGATGCATTAACAGAGATAGCAATATTTTTGTATCCACGGGAAGAAGAGAGACAGGATCGCCCAGTTAATTTGTTACAAAAGCATAAAACGAGAAGAGAAATGAGGATGAATATCCAAATCAACGAATATCATGTGATTCAGTTATTTTGGATCTAGGATCATATGTGAATATCCTAACCCACTGAAAATTGGAAATGATGGGGAAGCCATAGCTAGTCTAGTCCCTCGTACATCTTCGTCTGGAAAATCAGGCCAAATTTTCTCCAATTGGAAGAGTACCTCGTCTATCTGTTGAAGTGGGAGGATTAAAGACGTATGCAGACTTCGATGTTATTGAAATATTCAATGACACCAGATCATACCCTGCAATGTTTCAAATCAGTTGGGTGATGGAAAACTTGACAGTTATCAATTTCAATAAAAGGATAATGGCATTCAAGAATCACGACACGAGTGTCATTTCCTCATTAGATCTCCTAGAAGGGAACCGATATGTTGAACCAATAAAAGATGAAGTCATAGGAGGTTGGGATAATCCCTATAATGTCTCTGAAGACTATATCAATCCCACTGTTGATGGATCTTTAGGTTGGAGAAGCGTAAACTCATCATCTTTAGACTAAAAAAAACACTAGAGAAATGGTAGAACCGGTTGCATGGCATATCAATTAGAAAAAGTTCACAAGTCACTCAGTCGTAGAGATGGGTAGCAACAGAAGTTTTTGATATTTTAACATATGAAGGACTACCTAACCTGACATTTTTCATTAGTGAATTTGAAGAAAGGGTTTTGGAACCACAATGTTTATTAGCACTGGAAGAGGCACTAAAGGCCACTCTCGTGAGATGGTGGGTTGTGCACAATACGTCGATCGCAGACTAGAAAATATGTTGATAACTGATGGAAGTTTGATTCAAGGAAGATGATTACTACAATGGAAAAAATTATGATGGAATAAATGATCCAAGCAATCGTCTGATAACATGCCAAGTGGCATGGGAGCTGAGGCAAAAGGAGTAATGGGTTCATGCATTCATCCATATGTTAGATGAAATACCATAGAGATGGTATGTTTCTATAGATATGCGAAGGGAAACAACAACTTGGGAAGAGATGACTATCAACTTCAGCCATACTTTCTATTTTACGAACAAAAATACATTCATTCATATAGCGTTACCGAACATCTGTGACAGAGTATTGGAGATAGTTTCCGCTGAGTTACCGACGCGATCACATAGGACACTGACAAAACAGATGATGATGGAATGCTACAATGTGTCGAAAGAAACTAATAATGAAGATTATCCAAGAGTAGTTGACATTCTATATTCATATGGAATTCACAACATCAAAGCACCAGAAATTCCATACGACAAATTCAAACAACCATTGAAGATTAAAAAAAAGGTCAATATTGGGACAGAAGAAGATCCAAAATTTTCTAGTATTATAGATTACTATGATGATTTGGCGATGGGGAAATTCACTGATCTACTACACGAGTTTCAAGACTTATTCTCGACCAAATTTTGTGATATGAAAGGTATTTCAGGGGACTTGGGTGAAATGAAGATTCCTCTGAAGCCTGATGCAAAACCAGTAAAAAAATGACCATATAAGTTGAATATGAAGGATAAAGAGCGGGTCAAAAATGAATTAGAGAGAATGTTGGATTCAGAAATTATCGAGACTATCAAATAATCAAAATAGATTAGTGTGATGGTTGTGCGGGGAAAAAAGACAGGAAAAATCTGGATATGCGTTGATTTGAGAAAATTGAATGACACAAGTCTTCATGATCCTTTTTCAACACCATTTATTGAAGAGGTGTTGGAAGGTGTTAGAGGACAGGAAATATATTCATTCATGAACAACTTTTCAGGCTATCATTAGATAAGAATTGCGAAGGAGAATTGACATGAGACAACTTTCGTCATAGAATGGGGATGTTTTCAGTACAAATTGATGTTTTTTGGCCTCAAGAATGTATCAGATATTTTTTCAAGGTTAGTTGTTGCTGCATTCAAAGACTTCGTTCATAAATTCCTTGCAGTCTATATGGACGACTGGACTATCTATGGGTTGGTAAAATACCATACTACCAACCTCCTATTGATGTTGGAAAGGTGTAGACAACATCATATTTCACTAAATCTGAATAAATGTATATTTTGTGCCCCATTTGGAATCCTATTGGGACACATTATATGCAAGGAGGGCATGTTGGTCGATCCTGCCAAGATTGCGATAATTGACGATCTACTGGCACGATCGATAGTAAGACAATTGAGGGAAACATTAGGCCAAACACAGTACTATTAGAATTTTATAAGGGGATATGCAACAATCACTACAGTAATGGAGAAATTATTAAAGAAAGATGTGAAGTTCGAATGGAACAAAAAGTGTCCGGGGAGCCTTGATACACTAGAACGAAAGATGGTCGCAGCACCAATATTAGTGGTTCCACATTGGACAACGTAGTTCGATGTCCACATCGATGAGTCACTAATCAGATTAGGAGTAATATTGTCCCAACCGAGAGAAGGATCAATTGACCACCCAATTGCATTTGCAAGTCATAATTTGTCTATTGCAGAGAAAGACTACCAAATGACATAAAGATATGGATTGGTGATTGTGTATGCATTGTAGAAATTCCGACCCTACCTGTTAGAAGGACATTTCAAAATGTTTATGGATCACTCAACATTGATGTACATGGTAAATATTCCTATGTTGGAGGGCATCTGTTGATGTTTGTTACTATTCCAAGAATTTGATTTTGAGACCATTGTGAAACCAGGATTGTTGAATGCAGGTCTTGATCATCTGTCAAGGATCAATTCAGGAGAAGATCCAAGAAGCATTGAATATGGTTTACCTAATGCTCAGTTTTTTGGATTTGGAATGGTCAATGACCATTACGAACAAATTATTCAATTTTTGACAACGGGAAAATCCCGTGAGGAGTTCGCCACTAATCAAAAGCAACAACTAGTTGTCAGAGCTACTGAATTCCAATCGATCATTGGGTAGTTATACAAGATGCATCCAGATGAACTTCTACGTCGATATGTTCTTCCGCATGAGAAGGAAAGAATGTTCAAAGAGGCACATAGTGGGATTGCAGGAGACATTATGGAGGATGTGTAACCAACAAAAAAATACTTCAAGTTGGATTATGGTTCCCGATGGTATAGTTTGATTCCATAGATTACACTAAAAGTTGAGATGTATTCCAAATAAAACGAAAATCATCAGAAAGAGATGGGATTCCATTAGTACCTTAGGTAACACTACAAAATTCGACAAGTGGGAAGTTAATTTCGTGAGGCCTATCAATCCACCATTGAAAATAAAGGGTGCGAGGTACATCATCACTGTGACATATTATCTAACAACATGGTTTGAGGTAGCACCAATAAAGGATTTCATAGCTGCGAGGGAAGCAATGTTCCTATTCAACAATGTGGTTACCTGATTTGTATTTCCTAAGATATTGATGAGCGATCAAGGAGGTCACTTTGTCAATCAGACAATCAAAGTGATGAATTAATAATTAAAGATACAACACTGAGAAAATTAATCCATATCACCCATAAGCAAATGGATCAGTCGAGGCGTTCAACAAGATACTGAAAAATGCACTTACTAAGGTATGCGATACAAATCACGACGAATGGGATCTAAAAATCCCTACGATATTATGGTTCTATATAATGACATGTAAAATACTAACGGGGAAGACACCATTCAAGTTGGTTTATGGACAAGAAGCAGTAATGCCAATGGAATATATTGTCCCCAGTATATGCATAGCATTCGTAACAGGAATGAGCGATGAGGAATAAATTGAGGAAAGGTTGTTGCAATTAGTACACCTTGAAGAGGACCGCTTCATTGCAGGATTTCATCAGCAAGTAGAAAATTATTGATAGAAGACATGGCATGATCACCACGTCAAAACAAATCATTTCCAACACAAATTTATCGTTCTCCACTACCACAACAAGTTTGTGAAGCACCTAGGTAAGATTCAGATGCATTTTCTTGGTCCTTGCATCATACATATCATTACCAACATAGGTGCGGTACATTTGTAACAATTAGATAGAGTAATTTTGTCAATAGACGTAGCACCTATGCTAAAGACCTGAAAAAAATGGAAAATTATGAACGGAAGTCTATTGACATAAGGAAGAAGGATAAGAAATGTTACACTGCAACAAGATTTGGACTTTTTCGATACTGGAAGAGGCGCTAACTGGTCAAATAGAGAAATAAATGAAGCAATTACACTATGTAGGCAATGAAGCAAGTTGCAAATATTTACAATTAATGGCTAAGGAACATGTTAGATTTGCATAATCGACAAAGGATTTGGTGAATCAATGAGGATTTAGTAATGATGGCATGAATCCTTAGCATGAAAGGCTCGAAGGATATAAAATCATATCAAGAGGCATGGTTTGACCCATTGATTGGGTCGCAAGGAAGAATTAGAGCTAAGATATGAATATTTAGAGCTAAGAGAAGTATAAGCATGAAGATAGGTATTGCAGAAGCAATGGCACAAATCATTTCAAGCACAAGAAACTCTGATTGCATGAGAAACCATCGTAGAAGAAATGTAGGAAATTGTGTCCTCGTCAGGAAGGTCGATTAGGAAGAAGAGGAGCGTTAATCATCTGATCACTTTAGATAGAGGAACTAAGACAATCCAAGGTTCGATGAGGGGGACCACATCAGAGGGAGAAGAAGCTCCATCAGCAATGATGGAAGAGGAAATGATGTCAAGAGGAAAACCACTAGGGTCGATGGTAGATGACATCCTCGATTATGTACCACCGAGAATGGAAGGGGAACAGGTAGTAAGGATTGGAAAAGCAAACAAGTATTCCATCAAGATACCCGTAACACTCAAAGGTGTTCATCTAACGAAAAATATTGTGCCACAACAACATAAGCTACAGTACAGCAACCACAACATCCTGGCATTCCCAAAATGCACCAAGGACACCTATGAAGAAAGAGCACAAGGAAACCAAGTACCGATCACTAGAGAACCCACGTAATGGGTGTTGGGATTGCAGTGGTCCATTTTGTTGCCAATCATCCATATGCCTCATTTTGGATGATCTTCAAAAATTAATGCATGGGTGAAATAGTTGTTGGCATGTTTCCACAGTGGTTATTTGTGGCTAAGGAAAAAGGTCCCAATTACGGTCAACTTGATATCCCAAATCACTGACCTACCTAAGGCAGGGGTCGACCCATCACAATACTTTCGAGGAAAGGATAAAGAGAAGAAGTTGGCACCAAAGCTGGGAATCAAATATGGTGTAATAAAGGATAAAAGGGCATACATAATTGATACCATCAATTATCAGGCAATGTGAGTCACAACAAATTTGTTGATGTTCAATATAGTGCAGAAGAATTGCCTCAATTAGTGCACATCAGTGGTTATCGCATTCGCAAAGCAGTGCTCGGTTGGCGTATAGATGAATTGGTCCCTATTCCTACTAAACGAAGTGATGGAGGATTTCGTGTCGACACAAGAGGTTGGTAAGTCATTCACTTATTCATGGTTGTTGATACTCATCACATTGGTTGGATGGATGGAGGAAATGCATTATCAAGTAATGGAGGTTGACGCTTCCAACATATGGCTAGACGCAAGGTATAAACACTTGTGGGTTGTCAACGAAAAGGAATGCCAAATAAATAACAAAATTGAGTTTTACTTGTATTTAGATGCACTGTGAGAGGAAGCAGTCAAGGTGTCACATCTCATATACCAATATGCGAAGAGGTACCATATGATCGCACGATTTATGATGGGAACCCATGCCATACATATTTAGGGACGATCATATATGGAGAAGAAATGGATTAAAACATAATACAAGCTGATGAATGAAGAGTTGGATGCCATCATCGAAGAATGGCCCCTGGAATGGAAAGTTCTGGTACATGACAAGGAACTATCAGACCCAGGAAATGGACCACTAGCAGATGTCCTAAAAGAGTAGGATAAACCAAAGGACTCATAGGAGGAATTAAACTCACAAGATGATGCATCATTAGTAAATCTGATAGAATCATAGTTGGGAAAACTATAGAAAGAAGTGTGTATGAAGCATTAGTTTGAGCAAGGCAAGGGGAGAAGCACTGCTAGACTCTCTGATGACTAGGTAAACATGGTATTGGAAGAAATCACTATGATGGCCATCGACAATCAAGGAAAGGTAACACATCATGTAATAGGTTAATTCCACCAACTAACACAACTGCATACTCTCACAAATGCAATGCTCGAGAGAAGAATACCATAAGAAGGAGCGTTGCAAAGGGAAAATGAGGTCGAAATCGGCACAAGAGTGAGACTAATACAGATCCTACCACATGCAATCACAGCGGGGGACAAGGATACTGATGATACACTACAAGGGCACCACTCAAGATGCCTCAACCTAAAATTTCTTTCAATGTATACACTGGAAAGAATTCGAATCATAGAGAGTGAAGAGATCAGAGACCGTGAAGCAACAGTCCATGATCAGCTAGTCCCGTCCAAGAAGCAAAGAGTAAGCGTTGAAGAGGAACTTCAGAAACTAAAAGAGGAAAATGAGGCAATCATAAATGAAAATACCAAGTCATTCAAGGATAGGAAGCAACTCGAGAAAGAAGTCTTGTTGGCCTATGAAGAGGTGCCAGAGGTTAGTCCATCAATGTTTGTGGAAGCAAAAGTATTGCAACAAGGGAAAGTTGTCACAGACCTACAGAAGGAAAACGAGGACTTGTAGGCTAGAGTGGTACCCAACACACCACTAGAGAAGCTAGCAGGAAGGAGAAGCATGATAGAAGATGTCGCAATAGAAATTGTGGATTTAGAGAAGGTAGGGCAGATGATCGTGGACAAAATAACACAGTTCTGGGGTATCTTAGTACAAGACAAGCAGTTGCACCAACTAAACATGCACAAAGAAAAATAAGAACTGACAACATTGAGGGGATCACTCAAAATGATTCCCCCACAAGAATAGGTAACCAAGGCAACCCAGTTAAAAGAGTTGCAGCAATGCGTTAACAAGGCATGTACCCGACCTCAACAGAGGACAACACACTTGGATGAACTCTAGGGTACAGTAGGGCAATTGGATCTCAACGCCATGGATGAAATCACAAAGACCAAGGAAAAATTTACAAAAGTGCAGCAGATAAGTGATGAGCATCCGACATAACAGGAAATGGAAGAGTGTACATTACTCAGGGAAAAGGTTAGGAAAGTCGTTGAACAAGTCAGAACAGAATATGACAACTTCAAGGAAAAATTGAACGCATTGGTTGCTTCCAACTTACGTGGCTCAAGGATGAGCCATAAGTTTTTGTTGGGGGCCTGTTGGAAAGGGTTTGGAGTGTACAAAGTGTGCTACCTCTACTGATAGGAAAGATGTCGACAAAGATAAATTCAACCATGGCAAAGGAAGAAACTTGACAAACTAGGAAATTTTGGTTGAGTTAGTTAGAGATTGGTCAAGCGAACCATTTTGCAATGACCTAGTGAGCCTATAAGTAGAGTTAGGACTGTAAATTAAAATAGGATCTATCGATGCATCTGTTTATGGATGGATTGATCTATTTTCTATTTTTTCACTTGAGATTAATTGATGGAGTAACATTTTTTTTTATTTTACGGTTCATTTATGGTATTTATCTTATGAAGACTCTATCTTATGAACTGAATTTGATCGATACTTTGGAAATTTGAGTTGTGTTGTCGTATTTTTGTGGAATGAATTGTTTAAATATGAATTATGTGTTTTTCTTATTATTCAAGTTAAATTTGTGATGGATCGCATGAAGTTATGAATGATTAATTTTTTTCTTTTGCATGCGAATGATGTGACAAGTCATGAAGATTTCTGATTTAATGTATGGTGATCTGTTTGTTGATGTAAATCCAAGTAAGTATGATTATGATAAGTAGATCTGGCTAATACTACGGTCATGAATTCGAATTTTGAGGTGATGTTGCAATAGGGTAACAGATAGTGCAAATTCCTCTTCCCACTACAAAAACTTGGCTCCTACATCCCTCCCTCATACATCTTGGGTGAGACTGCACCTTCTGCGTAGGTGTTGCTTGAAAGGGTAAATCCTTTCCGATATGATGTTTATGGAGTCTATGTTGGTAGTTGTCGAGAGCAATGTGAAGTGAACCCTTGTCAACATAACTATGTGTGTGTTTATGTCAACATCCACTCTATATATTTTTATCATAAATGAACCTATATCTATGAATGCTTAAATCTTATATGGTATAATATCCTTGGAGTGCTTAACTAGCTATGTACTAGTGTTCTTTTTCAATCTTTTGTGGGTTGACAAGGGATTTTGCAGCCATGAAAGAAGGTTTTAAATCCAATAAATAAGGATTTTGCAGCCACCAAAGAAGGTTTTTTGCAACCACTAAAGAATCGCTTCGTAGACACTACTCTTGTAGATTGAAAAAGGCTTTTTTTTTTCCACCAAGGAAGCACTCTTTTGCATCCATAAAGGAAATTTTTCCATCCATTAAAAATGCTTTTGAAGTCATGGAATTACCTTCTATTCATATGCTAACCCTCTTCAATTAATTTTATTGGAATTCAAGAATGCAGGTGCTCTTAAGAATGAAGGGGTTGTACTAAATCACCATGGGAAATGAGATAGAACCTATGGCACTTGTTGAAAAGTCAAAGTACCTTCACCGAATGTATGAAGCACATGGGTTTCTATTTTATGTTGTGTCTTCTAACTTGATTTACCATATTCAATCCAATAAGGCCCCCAATGAAATATGGACCAACTTTTCAAAACTCTTTCTTACACAAGATGAGATGATGGGTCATTTTTGGAGGTAGAGTTAATGAATCTAAGGTTGAGTCATTTCGAAACCATGCAAGGATTATTTACAAAGTTTAGATCCATCATCTTGTAGCTCAAGATGTGAAAAGTTAATAAATAGTACATTCAAGTAATACTTTCTATCCTTTCTAAATTGGTTCATGAATTCAACGCTTATGTCTCTTCATTTCACTATACTAGATTAGCACTTAGAGCATCATTCACAATGCTTTATTTAGATGTCTTTGTTTCCTCTCGTATTCAAGAGTAGGATAATATTTCTTAGATGGGCCTATAAAATTCCTCAAATTCTTGTTCACTTTCAGAAAATGAGGACAAAAATAAAGTTAACAAGAAGAAGACTTCATACAAAGGAAAGGAGAAAAAGTCCAAGTTGACTTATGACAGACCACTTCCAATGAAGGGAAGACCAAGGAGGAGTTTCCCTTCTTTCCCTACTATATAAATGGGTCTCACAAAGAATAAAATTGTAGGTATAAAAATATTTTTGCATAAATTCAAGACAAAGTTCACAAGCCAAGGCCTCCTCCCGAAAGGGGACATGCACTTGATAATTCCATCTTCAAAATCAGACTCCTAGATCCTAGATTCCAAAGATTAAAATCACATTGCATCATCCAAGGACATGTTCACCTCCATGCAGCCATATTTTTTACAAGAATTACTCATGGGAGACAATACTCTAATCAAGGTATGTGGAATAGGTGATATTTTACAAGAAGGTAAGCAGTTTCAAGATGTTTTCTTTGTACCTTATTTGTTTAAAAAATTTCTTTCCATCTACCAAATCACACACTTGGTCCATGTTAGGATTTTCTCTTCACCAAAAACTTCGTAATAATTTTATATTTAGATGATGGTTCAAATATTTCTCTTGGAAAAGTTGATGACAAAAACAAATTGTATGTTTTTATGAATTTTTTCCCCAAAACTCTTGCTTTAGTTTTGTTAATTCATTCTAATGATGTTAGTAAGTTATGGAATGAGAGATTGGGAACCTTAACAATCCTTATTTCCACCAATTAAGCAATGAATACATTATAGTAGGGCTTCCACCTATATCTTTCTTATACGGAGTTTATCTAGGATGTGCTCTTGATAAGCACCCTGAAGAAAAGTTTGAGAAAGGAAAGGCTAGGAGAACCACATCTCCTCTTGAATTAGCCCATAGTAATATTACTGGGAATATCCTAACCTATCTATTAATAAAGAAATATATGTACTAACCTACGTTGATGATCTTACAAGATACACATGAGTTGTAATGTACCACGGTATTGACTTGGAATGTATATAAGGGTGATTCCATGAAGGTGGGTAACACTTTTTGGCCAAATTTGGTGATGAAAACCTGATTTTTTACTCATGTGCTAGATAGAAGCCCTCGAAATGCATATATGCCATGTGAATTTTGATTTGCAGTAAAAAAACAAATTGTAGAATATTGTGTTGGCTTCCCAATGCTATTTTTTTAAATATTCTGATGTCATTTAATGTGTGAAATTTTGCATTTAATGAACTTTGTGGCCTTAAAATTTTGAAGGATTTAATAAGTGGCTCGTGTCCAACCCCAATAATTCAAATTTACATTAATAATTTAAAAAATATATATATGTGAGCGTGATCTACACATAATGCACTGTGGTCTACATATTGTTTTGCTAATTTATTTCACAATATACAGTTATTTATTATTTTTTGAAAGTGACCACATCTAATTTCAGCATCATTTTATACACATGTGTGTCCATAGCATCTTTTTTTCACTGTTTTCAAAATTTGAAAAACCGAAGACACCCTTTTGAAGAGGGCATGTCGATGTGTGGGTTGTGCATTTTTATGAAATTTTTCAATGTGTATATTTTACCTTGCATATTTTTCTTTGAGTTGCTTCGAAGTTGTTTCTTGGTTTTCTAAGTGTAAGTTTTAGAACTAATTAAAAAAAAACCATATGAATGCCAAAACGCATGCATGATATCTCAATGGATAGAGGATTCGGTAATGAATCTATCGGTATGAACTCCGCTCAGTTGTGTGCCCTGAATGGTAGGGTTTACACCCCTAGAAGGCATAGAGAAACATTGGTTTTGTTGTAAGAGGGATAAATCTATGTTTTTTAGGCCCTCGATCGAGGTATTAAACTCAATCGAGGTATTTAAATACCTCGATTGAGGATTTATCGAAACCTCGATCGAGGTTTTATTAAACCCTCGATTGACCTAGTCTTAAACACTTGAAAAAAAACCTTTGTACATGACTATCAATATACTAGCATATTTTTTCGGGATATACGCTTTAGCATATATATATTATATATATGTATTATATATAATATTATGTTCATGTAGGACATTTTATAAATGGGTTTCAAGGACCCATCTAAGAGAATTTGAAAGAAAAATTACACAAGAATAAAGGGGAAATGGGAAATTATAATTTTTTCAAGATGGTAAATGTTGAAATTAAAAAAAAAAACATAAGTAAAAAAATAAAAAAATAATGAAATAAAAAACAAAAAAGAATAAGAAAAACGATAATTATTCTCAACATTGTAATAATTATAAAGAATTTAAATTTTATTATTTTTCATATCCGAATAAATGATAAGAATATAAATGCATAAGAAGAAGAATTGAAGGAGCAATAACATAATACTCATAACCATAGTGAAATATACTAGTAACAAGGGAAGTTACCCTTTGTTTTTTAGATTTAGTTTTTTGAAACTATTAAAGAGGCATCAAAGTTTAGGGAACAAGAAAACTCTTTCTATAGTTCACCTAGAACATATAATTAAAAATCTCTCATTGTATAGGTAAATGTGTACATAAACATAATTGACAATTATAACCTATTACCAATATGTTTCATCTAGACACGAGTACATTAAGAATATAGCAAATAGATAAGAATCATGAATTAAACATGACATGCCAACTCGCTCCACTCATAAAAAAAGGTTTTTTTCATAGTGATAATAATATGTTGTGCCCCATATATGCGACCTTGCGACCCTCCTTATAACTAAATTTAAAGAAGTTTAAATTTTTTCTGGACCAAATATATTAACAAAAACATTGAACTCTATGTTGAAAAGAGACATGGATTTAAACAACACTATAGATGACATTGATTATGAATATTGTGTGCAGTGACAAAGTGGACAAACTATTGTTTGTAGCAAAATGACCATGATGTATATACAATAAACCCTTCAATGCATCCTAGCATGATAACTCAAAACTTTAACCAATAGTTGTGAAACCTTGATGGTGATGCCAGGGATTCATTTTGGGGATTTAACAATAATTTTAGAGTCTGTGAAATACATGCATTTAATTTTTTTTAATGCTTGTATTCAAGTAGTATCATGGTGTGTTTTCATTAGAATTCAACATCTAGCTTGTCAATGTCATCACTGGTTGGTAAGAAATTTCAACATGATTTGATTCCTATCAGCAATATATCCAATGTGTATACAATGTAGTACAGAAATGTAGTGAAATGTTTTAAATACTAAAAATACTTCGCTCCTTTGTATATAATTTTTAATTTTAAAAAACTACAATTATGTGATATGACTTTGAATTTACACTAATTTTTATCTTAATCGCCATGTTCTATTCCTCCCTTGGCTCTGAGATTTAAATATCTTACCAGAGGATCTATACCATAGGTAGATCGTAGTCCTGAGAATCCAAGTCGAGTGGACACAACCCGTATAAGTTCAACTCATAAACTGAATTGCATGCATCATTGTCATAGTATTATTTTTGCATTAAACCAATGAGAGCAATTATGCATGCAATTCAGTTGATGAGCTGAACTTAGGCGAGTTGTGTCCACTCGACCTGGATTCTCAGGACTACGATATACCTATGGTATAGATCTTTGGGATAGATATTTAAATATCATAGCCCAGGGTGGAATAGAACAGAACGATTAAGATAAAAATTAGTGTTACATTCATAGTCATATCACATAATTGTAGGTTTTTTAAATTAAAAATTATATACGAAGGAGCAAAGTATTTTTAGTACCTTTACAGAAATGAAAATGTGAGCATGAAAAAAAACTTTTGACGTCATTTACTTGGATTATATCAATTTCCATTATTTACTCTTCAAAATTGTTATTGTGCCACACATTTGCAGTTAATTTTGCTAGTAAATTATTAAATGGCATTATAATTTACATCAATAACATTGACTAATTGTTTAGGTGTTTCATAATGCTAAGAGTGGAGGAAAATAAATAAAAGGAAAGGTGTTATGACAACTATGAGATCCGGAAAAAAAAAGTATGGAAACTAAACATGATATTAATTCTCATTTTGACAAGAATTCAAAATGTTCAATGACATGAATTCAAATGGGGATTCAAAATACAAGGTGTCCAAGCATCTTTTGGAATATTAGATTAAATAAAACTTTACATTCAATGCATATAGAAATACAATGTCAAGATCAAGTTATCAGTCTGATCAAGGTCTCTATAACATAGAATTATATGATGATAAAATTTAATAAAACATAATTTTGACTAGACGAATGATATACTTGTAGGTAATAATACATACCCTGAAGAAAAAACGAGTAAACGCATTACTACTGCCACTTCCTCCAGATTTTATGAATAGATATTAGTCGTACAATAATTGGTGTTATAGATGTGATTGATTGGAGTCATACATGTGATTAATCACATCTATAACCCAATTACTCTACAACCCATATCGAAAAATGAATATAAATGCCATTTTCTATCCAACAAACAAAGTGAATTAAATGATGGGTTTGTTTCCTATTTATAGAAGATTAAAAATTCTCAATTGAGGTCTTTTTTAACCCTCAATCGAGCAATTTTTAACCCTCGATCGAGGTCTGAAACTCTCGATCTAGGGTTTATCAGAAGCTCGATTAAGGGTTTATCAGAACCTTCATCGATCGTTTATTAAACCCTCGATCAAGGTGTTAAAACCTCGATTGAGGTTTTAATAAAATCTCTATCGAGGTACTTCTTTTTGGTTTTTCCGAAATCACCTTGCCAAAAATTGTAACCCACCTCCATGGATGTGCCCAAAACCAAATTATGTAAATGATATAATTATGTTATTATGGATTCCTAGTGTGGATCTCAAGTCCAAGGCCTGACTGAATGGATATACGTGTATGATGTAAATATTTTATTTGGAATATGTGAATGGCTTGTCATTCCAATTCAAAATGTATGTAAGTATTATGTGCACAAATAATAAAATGGTCCAAGAATGGTTGTGTAAATAACACCAAAGGTGTTATGATTCCACTAGAGGGGAAGAGGAAAGGGGGAATATGGGAAGTTAATCCTTGATGCCAAGTGTCAGCCTTAGAACTCACCCAAAATTTTCCATATGACTTGAATCAACCAATTATCTCCTTCTTGTCTATTCCCCAATCATTGAATGCATCTGTGTGAGGCTGGTGGGAAAATAACCTCACATTGTTAAGGAAGCATGGAGCCGATTGCAATTTGGTGACAGTCTTATCTGTTAGAAATATACCTTTCTTAAATTGTCATAAGCCATGTCAATTACCTTGCACCATCATCGAAAGTCTATCCTTATATGAAAGAGATTCACATGCACTCATATTCTCTTATGACTCTCCCATGCACTATTGGAGGTCACTCTCTCATTCAGATGTTCATTCATCATTCTCTTAGGTAGATGAATACACATTAGTATTCATGCAAAGAGATGCTAACTACATAAAAATCTATATTAATGTTATCTCATGACTGTGTAACCTAGGAAATTGAAATTGAGAGTTTGAGTTGTTGAATTTGGAAGGAAATTGATAGTTGTAGGTGAGCATAGAGGTTGGGAAATCTAGGAAACCTTTCCATTTAAGTTCTGCTACTCATAGATTATTAAGAAGCCGTGAATTTAGGATATGGGTAGTTTTCCAACAATATTTAGCATATTGGTATTTTTCTATGCACATGCTAGAATCACTCAGCAACATGGATCGCCAAGATAATTGTGGATTAGTGAAAGGGATGCTTGATACAAGAAGGGAATTGTGTGGGGAAACTATTATGGAGGCCAAGGATATGAGAGCAAAGTGAGATCCCTATAGAGCTTTGTATTAGAAATTTTCTATGCATAGAGAGAAGAATGGGTTGTGGGATATGAGAGAGAAGCCTATAGTTGTTTCCTTCACCTTCATGGCCTCATAGCTCGAATTGGGGGTGGACTATTAGAAAAAAGAGTATATGTTGGACACACTACTTATGGTTGGGTGGAAAGTCATGCTTACATATCCAGTTGCTTGGATATACATTTTTTATGATAAGTATTCTTTTGTATTATGAAGCTGAAATGTTTTACTTAGTGTCTATGCCTAATTGTGCTACATATGCATGAATTATGTGTGTAGATCTATTTTATTTCTATTGTGTGTGTTTAATTGCATCTACATACATTCTCTTAGTATTCTATGAAATCATTGTATGGATATCGAAATCTTGTAAATGTTCCTTAGGAGTGTTCTTGAAACAACTAAGTGTTAAGCCTCTTAAAGACTCACCTCTAAGATTCCATGGCTAGAAGGGAAAGCATGGTCGATAATTGTTGTTAAACAGTAAGTTAACTACCAATTGCAGAGGTACTAACATTGGAAACCAAGGTTCAAAGAAGCATGGTAGCATGATTGTGACATTTCAACTACCAATTTTCGAGACAGGGAACGGAAGCTTCCAATGCTTGTGACTAGTTAGAGTCTCGATGTTGAGGTGGCAAGGCGAAGCCAATTACTGTGTTGGAAGGGTCATCAAATAGTTGTTGTCATTGGGTTCCTAATTTTGAGGTCCAATGCTCCAATCTAAGGTATTTTGAGATTGAAACTTTGGAATCGGAAAATCAAGATGGTTTTGGTGGGAACATGTTATGTGTTCTGAATCCAAACTTCTAACTCCTGATGTATAACATATCATCATCAGATTCGACATGTCGAGGGGGTTTTGTTGAGAGTCTGTTGTGAGGTTACAATTTTTTACTTCCAATGTGGAAAAAGTATGGAAGGCCTAGAAAAGGGAAGGGAAACATAAAATAATTGTCGTGACTATTTATATCTGTCAGAACCATTTACATTGTTGATTAATTAGTTAATTAACTCAAATTAAACATTGATTGATAGATTTAGCCATGTCTTTTATGTGCTATGAAGTTGTGACTATTTTTTGGGCGGAGTTGGGAGATCAAATTTACTCCATGTCCCCTCTTTCCAGTGTAATTAATGGATGGGGACATGACAGAATGGTGTTAGAGATACTGGTTGCAATACAGGATCTATATGCACCAATAATTTGGACTTACAAGCAGAATTTAGATATGGTTCTAGAGAAAATAATTTTTGTTAAGTGACAGACATGGAGGATCTATGCGAGAAGGAGGTCCGACGTGGAGGGTCCATCTAGGAAGAAGGTTTGATGTGGATCGACCACATCTTATTCATGTGCAGGTTATCACATGCGGTTGGGTGTGAATGCGGGTGAGGCATGGCCGTTGGGAAGTAAAACTATCTTGCATGAAAATAGGTTCAAGGTTCCCTATTCACTTTGGTAAGTTATTGAATTTCAATCATGTCCACTAGAATAGCAAAAAAATAGGGCAAACTGTGTGCAGTTGGATTGATAATGGGGGCTTCAAAATTTTCTATAATTGGCATAAATTAACAATGTGGTTCTTCTCGGAATACATGAAAAATAATTATTCTTTTTTTTTAGAATATATTACATCTTACAAATGTGCTACAGATTTGGAATCATAACAAGGACACTTAAGGTTTAGCATTCCATCTAATTCAGTTGGGAAATATTTTTTCTTGTGTTAATGGAAATTCTCAGCCAATGCGGACAAAGGTTGTTTCCCTAATCTGAATAACTCACATATAGAAAAAAAACCTACAGAACAGAGAATCTTTCCCTAGAATTCTATATTACTTGAATTAGTTTTTGGCATACCTTTTAACAGGATGTGAAGGTCTGAACTTGTTATGCTTGAGATAAGCAAAGATTGAACCTACAATAGACATAAAGAACCAAACCATATGAGAGTAACAAGATAATCTGCATTTCTATGTAAATGGCCAAGGAAATAAACAAGAAATAGAGAATAATAATGAGATACACAGTGTTTATGGGAAAGAAACAATGTTTACATTAATAAATAATTAAGGAGAGATCGCAACCAAGCCTTCATGTTGGGATCTCTTCACAATGGGGCCTTGCCTCAAGCTTCACCTTTCCTCTTAATCACTCAAGAAAGTATGAGATTATTTGGACATAGTTTGGATGCTATCACAAAATCTTCCTCCCCCTTCCCATGATGGGTGATCCACTATTTAAATGCCTCAAAGGATAGAGTGGGTTGAGGATTCAACAGAGAAGGTTGAGGGATCATCCCTAGGATAGAGGAATTTGAGTTCCACCTATCCTGATTCTTATAGATGAGGTTTTAGAAGTAATATTTGAGAAACCTCTCGAAATTTCTCTAGTCGAGAACTGCACTTTTTATGAGGAAGACACGTGGTGCTAGGGGGTTACCACTTATTGCAAAAAAGGATATAGGTGGTAGCACTACTCCTTACCAATAAACAAGGTGCCTTGTTGATATAGGTAATGTTGGTTTCACAAGGAGAAAGTGTGGTGGTGGCTCAGAGTAAGGAATTACCCTTCCTCTCTCTTTTTTCCACTTTAGTCTTAGAGGGATTTCAAGCAATCAATGATATACCTATCTCATAACATGATGGTGATCATAATTAGGTGTAATAGAATGCCCCTCAAAGCATGAGGTTGGAGGGATAGGATAGGCAAAATGCTTTGTTGGAACAAGTTATAAATTCGAGGAAAAGGTCCAAAGGTCGGAACTCATCAACAACCAAGATGATTCTACAGTACATTTACACTTTGAGACATATGTAAATGACTCACAACATGGTTTTCAACCAATACAATGCAGATCCATGTGAGATATAAATATTCATGGCTACTCAAATACAGCATAGATCCATGCAAAGAAGACTCAAATTTGGACATAGCTACCAAACATACAATGTAGAACTATGTCATACAAATGAAAATAGGAGCACATCCATGAACATACAAATGTGGATCCATGCAATGAATCATACAAAATACTCCATCGCAACCTTGGGGAAAGCAATGAATTCTCAACAAACACCCAGGGTCTTCATCTCGTTGTCAAAAAGGTACGCTCTATCCATGTGAATAAATGTATTGACGTCGAACATTATAGAAACCACTTGACTACCAATCAATGATGAAAACCATTAGCAAGTGTGAGGGAGGTCACCATTAATGTTAATGATTCCTAAGGTACCCCGTTACATTCCTCTGAATGTGAATGGATGGACTGATGCCGAACACTCGGTTGAATCTTTTGATCAAAGGGAAATGGTGAAATCCTATTTTTGAAAGCGAATAAATATACCATTAAGGTATGCATATTTCAAGGTATTGACGTGCTTCTAAGACTAATTTTTGGAAGATGTGGTGAAGTCGACAGGAATAGTCTCATCAAATGAGGGGAATAATGAATCCCACATCAATGACACGAAACTTGGAACAAAGTCCTAGAATTTGAGTATGAAGTAACCATAGGACTATCTCAAAGGTAATTGAAACAAGATAGAGGTAGGTTTGACTGCAAAGGATAACTCTCAATATACAAATTTCCTTTGAACATTGGGTGGCATGACCGAAGACTTGGCAGCATTGACTTGACAAGGCAAGATACCAAGACACAATGAGATGTTAGATGATGCATTATTTGAAAATGTTCAAAGAAGCAACATGACTCATGAAAATTGAATCGAATACAAGATGAAAATTGACTCAATAACATGTTTAAATGAAATGCAGATATGTGCCTTGTTCAAAGGTGACTAAAAATATGCCATTATTACAAATGAGACATAGTTGTCCTTCCCTTAATTCCCCCATAATGATGGATGAGTGCCTCTTTGTTTTTTTAATGAGTTAAATGAGGGTAAAAATGGTCATTATAGCTTATCATAGGATAATTCCATTCTCATATGTTTTCTGAACCTTAGAAAGGAGGGGTTCGTTCCCAAAAAGGGTATGTTAGTGTTTAGTTTAACGAGTCCAATGAAAGGAAACTTAGCATCTTTCATGTTTAGAGAGTCTAAATTGCACTAAAGAAGACTCTAAAATTTCCTTTTTTATAAATTCTAGTCACTGAGGCCCAAAAAACTATAAAATGATACCTTAGAGAACTCATCTAGTCAAATACACGAGTTTACATTTTTCGTAAATAGTCAATCCGAACTGAAAAGCAGTAAACTATCGTCAGAAGGACAACCTTTCAAGTAATTTTATGAGCATGAAAGTGACAAGTTCACTTGGCAATATTTTTATATTTCAAGAGTAAAAAAAGAGCTTAAAAAGAACTCCATTGGGGTTTCTTTTTTGTAAACAGTTTTAACAAGCCCGAAAAAGCAATAAAATAGACTCAAAAACTTAGTTCGAGGGTTTAATGAGCATGACTATAGTTATAAAAATGCGCTTAGAATTTTTTTCGATTTGACTGAGAATGAAAAAGGGAAAAAAAAATCGTCCATACCCATAAACATTACTCCATAAGTCCTCCAATTCTCAAAATGATTATTAGGTACCAATTTGATAAAAAAGTTGCACAAAATAGGACCATTTATAGGTAAAAATGATAAAATTATTTAATAAAAAATCCAAAAAGGTAAATAAAAAAGGTGAATAGTGGAAAAAGTTACCATTTTGTATTTTTACCCAAACTTGGTGCAACAAATACTTTTTGAAGATCAAATTTTGATTGCAAACTTCTAGAGATACATATGATTGTTAAGTATTCCATCCAGACTAGGTCATTCCTCTCCTCCCATCCTTTAATTTCATGATTTCAAATCCTGATTTCAAGCCCTTTTTAGGGTTTTTTGGGTTGTTTCCTAGGGGGAAATGCACCTCAGAGGCACTGCACTTTCCTCTTGTGGGAAAGGTAGTACAGGACCGACACCACACATTTCCTCAAAGGAAAGTGCAGTGCCATCGCTCTGTCCGAAAGGACAAAGGGTGTTTGCGCAAACCAGCCCAAACAACTCACAAATGAGGTAAAAAGAAAATATTTATAGGTTTAGAAATGGTTTTAGATGGTTTCTAATACCTCTTTTTAATTATTTGACAGGTATAGAAGACCAAAATGGTTGTATGGAAGGATATATAACACAATATGGATGGTATTCATGGGGAAAATTAACATGGCACAGTCAGCGCACTTCGGCAGTGTGGACTCCTGAAGTTCTTCCCAATGCCTAGCATGAGGGTCCAAATTTGACTATTGGAATATCTTATCAAGATGTGGAATCCTTAACAGTAGTACTTTGAGGCGGGGGATCATACACTCATGCTGGAGGTAGAATATATTTACTTCCTTACAAATATTTCCAAGAGGGGAGAACCCATATCAATGACTGGTCGATGAGGCAGGGATATGACTACCCAAGGCCTTATTAATCAATACTGTTTTTCAGGCACTCAAATGAACAGGAAGAAAATCCCTTTAAAAGATGTAATGGGTCTACCTTTGAGGACAGTTCTCTTTACCATGCAATGAGTATTAGGAGGTCATGGGGCACACCAGGATTCTTCATCACATAGGTTGTATTCCCTAGAAGCAATGGAACCTATTATGTTTAACTGGGCGGAATCCCTATTGGTGGTCTCAAAATACTAACTCACCAAATGTCGATGGGGTGAGTTGAAGCAATTTCGGTATGGGGCCATTCTAGTATCCTTATTTTTTGAGAGAAACCCATTGTTGAGGTCTCAAGTGGCCTTCAACAAACTCAGGGCATGAGATCCACATATGCTACGGTGGGTCGGGGTGATGGCTTGTCATGGTGGTGGTGGACTTAGAGTCAAGTACGAGGCATCGTTCTTCCGTTGGTTGGATGATCAGCTTCTGATGATTGAATATTATGCCTATGTGGGTACGGACTTCCATGGTGATCCAGACTTGGCTCTTCCTGATGGAGAGAAGTGGGGTGATCTCGATAAGAAATACACTAAAATACATGTTTTTTATGTTTTTTATGATTTTGTAGTTTTTATGCATGGTACTGAGACAGGTTTTCCTACTATGCAGATATTGGGATAGCTAGGATAGAACAGTATTCACCTATTTATAGGTGATTGGGGGCTATATTTGTATTCCAAGAGGCTGATGAGGAGGTGCAGGAGGTTAAGGAGAACCTATAGAGGCTTACATTAGACATCCACATCATATATGTAGATGACCTCCCGAGGAGGTATCAACGACACACAACTAGTGTGTCAAGACATTTATGTCACTTGTTATGTAGAGTGGCAAGGGAAATCATGTGCCACCATGAGTGTCACTAGGGTTTAGTAGGATATGTACACTAAAATCCATGATCTTCCATTTTTTGTTATCCTATTGAACTGAAATCTATCATGCTTCATATTAGGTCTCGGGGCCACACTTTTGTACCAATATATATATATATATGAGAGAGAGAGAGAGAGAGAGAGAGAGAGTTGTACCAAAATTTANCTTTTACATTGTTTATTTACAATTTTTCATGTTATTTTCACACATCAAAATGTAAAGAATGGGAAATATTCCAATATAGCATGTAATTAGAAAAAGAATCAGCAATTGAAATAGAATATCTTGGAACATGTTGATAGGTAATAGACTCAAACAACCGCTTGAGGAGGGATACTCTTCGAAAAAGACAAATGAGTACAGGGTTGTGGATGGCGTAAACATGGTTCAATTGGGAAACCACTAAGTGAGAGTCCAAATATACAACCATGTTGTGATAATTGATTCACAGTAGGATCTAGGAGATAAGGGAATCCTCATAATTCGATTTTACTCACAAAAATGTAGAAAAGCAATAAAAAAGATGAAATTAACATAATACCCAAATGTAGTCAATAACTGATATTATTACGACTATCCAACATGTAAATATGTTTGTATCAGGTTTATATTACATTAGGATAAATTGTTGTCCTTTGGAGGCCATCTAGATGCATACATGTGTCAGACTGTGAATTGACCTCAAAACCCCCCTAGGTGAAAAATGAGCTCCCTAACCATCCCGAACAGTCATGAATGCTAGTGTGAACATGGATGGAGAATGATGGAACATAAATGAAGGTAGGTTAGGAGTGGGTGAGCACATGAGTGAGTGGGATTGGCTCTAGGAGATAATAAATTCCCAAGGAAGGCCAAAAACCACCAAATACATGCACTAGCACCCATGGTCAAACAGATTCCTTGATTTAAGGGATGGGGAGCGCACCAAGACCGATCTATAATTAATGAGGTTTCTTGGACTATTAGAATGATCAAAGTGGAGTGTCTCAACTATTATAATGATCAAAGTGGAGTGCCTCAACTGTAGTAAATGATCAACATAGCCTAAGTTTTGGACCATATAACATAGCATGAAAGCTAATGAAATGTATCCTAGGTGTATGATCATGGTACTAAGATTGATTAATGATATAACACATGTGATCAACATCATGAGAGGAATATTTGGTTAAAAACCCTATCACTGCATGATATTCAACAATATTGTTGGTAGTTATACCTAGCCAAACTCCCCCTGAACTAACTAAGTCATGGGCTTGGTAATATAGTACCCAGGCCGTTGAAGTGAGATTCAGGGTATGGCGGCTAGAAACATATACAAAACCATAGTAATGAGTCACATATAGATTCAAAACATAACATGAAATAAGTAGTGATAGAAAAGATTCCAAAACCACACCAAAAGTTAAATATACATAGGGACCGTACCGCATCAATTCAACTTTCCCTTTTCCTAATTTTTCATGTTTCTAATCATATGTAAAAACAATAGTTCCTTCATTAAAGACACAAGGTTTAACTAACTTATAATATTGATCCTTGATACATTTCTTATGTGTATCATTAGCCAAAGCAACATCTCGTTGTGTTTCATCAAGGTTTGTGAGATAAAGGAAACATTCTTCCTCAACCGAGGTATTAGGAAAAATATCGACACCTAGTTTCAAGGATGAGATTTTACATTCAATAGGTAAAATAGATTCTTGTCCATAGACTAATTGAAAAGACCTGAAATTGGTTGTTTTGTTTACAGAAGTTATATAGGCCCATAGCGTTGACAACAGATTTAAGTTCCAGTTTGACTTACGTTACCCCATAATCCTACGAAGCATAGTTTTTAAAACTTTGTTAACGGTTTTGACTTGGCCATTAGCTTGCAGATAGTAAGGAGTTGAGTTTTCATTAATAAAATCCAACTTAGTTCTTAGCTCGGTCATCATCTAATTACGAAAATGAGATCTGTGATCAGTAATTATGGCTTGAGGAACCCCCAACCTATCTATGACGTGATTGAAAATAAAGAGGGAGGAAGTCTTATCATTCTATGTATATAGGTGCATTTCCTCAACCCTTTTCGTAAAGTAATCCAGTACAACTACAATGATCTAACCATGCCCCCTGGTTGAGGTGGGATTACAATGCATAAAATCGATCCCACATTTGGAGAAATGGATGACAACAATGATGGGGTAGAGTGGAGCATGGTGGGTACGGATTTTCAGATAAAACAGCTGACACAATGGACATTTTTTAACCACTTCATGGGAATATTTGAATATTGAGGGACCGAAATAGCTAATGCAAAGGATTTTATAGGCTGTCGCCATCCCAAAAAGATGACCTCTACATGCTCTAGAGTGGAAATAATTCAAAACTTGTTCAGACTCTTTGTGTATTAAACATCGTCACCAAACAGAGTCAATACAATGTCAATATAAGGTATCATTGATTATTAGATAGTATTTCACGTGGTTTCGGATGCGATGACCATCATCGAAAGATAGATCGAATTGAAATCGTTGAGTCTGGAGATATATGATAATACTCCATACCAAGGGTCGGTTGTGCTAATTAGGAATAAAAACTTATCAAGGAATGAGTCAGTGGGCTCAGTTTCCATCGTATCATGGGGAAGGTCACACATTATCTCTCCAAAGACTAAGGAATTCTTGGAAGTAGTTTTGGAGAAATCAAGGTCAAACTCTTATAGGATGACAATCAAATGAGAATATTCCCCCCCCCCCCCCGGTATCTGATGGGTCAGAATGTAGTACATGGGGTTTAGGTCCATGAGAATAGTACTGGTGCAAAGTAGAATGTAGTGATGAAAATGTTGCATGACGATGACCGTAGACAAATCCAACTTCTCAACATGTGAGTATCAACTTTTAGAATCCAATAGACTCTTACTAAGATGATAAATCACATGCTCCTGGCCATTTGTATCTTCCTGCACTAAGACCATACCGGTGGTAGTAGTGAAGGAGGAGAGATATAGAAAATAGTCTTTCAAATAATCGGTGAGGTGCAATACATGCGAGTGTGTAATTGCATGTTTCAAATTGTCAAAAACTTGTTGATCCCAATCATCCCAGATAAATGGAGTTGTTCTTTTTCAACAATCACATGTAACCATGTATATTTTTTGCTAAATTGCACAGAAAATAGCGTAGAAATTTTTCCTTCTGTTGCAACATTTGAAGTTCTGTAATATTGGTTGGAGGTGGTAAGGCCACAATGGAATCAATTTTCAAAGGATTAATACAAATACCAACCCTGGAAACAACAAATCCAAGTAGACATCTAGTATCTACACAAAATACACATTTATGTGGATTGAGATGAATATGATAATAATGATATCTAAAGAAAATGGCCCTAAGATTCCCTGAATGATCCTCTCATCATTGTGAATGAGCAAGTATGTCATTTAGGTAGGGTTCCACAATATGCTTGATATCATGGAAGGAATAGGACATGGCTCATTGGAACATAGCTCTAGCATGATTCAATCCAAAAGTTAGTTTACAGTAGGTGAATATTCCCCATGGGAAAATGAATGTCATCTTGTGCTGATCAACATATAGTATCTTCATCTGATTATAGCTGAAAAATCCATACATAGAGGAAAATATGACACTTCCAACACAGTTGTCAATGATCTAATCGATGTAAGGAGTGGGATAATTTTCCTTATGACAAGACTTATTTAGATCCCTAAAATATATATAAACCCTAATAGTGCCATGTTTCTTAGCAATGGGAACAATGTTAGATACTCATTCTATCAATGGCACGGGATAGATCAAACCAACCTTCAAAACTTTTCCAACTTCATCTTTTATTGCTGCATCTTTCCTAGGGTTGACTTGACAAAGTTTCTTCCTAACAAGTTTTGCATCTAGGTAAGTCTTGATCTCATGGACAATGATCGATGGATCAATCCCAGGAATTTCCTCATAAATATAAGCAAAAATATCTCAAAATTGTTTGAAAAGGGCCTTATAAATTTCAATTTTTGCTGCTGCAAAATTCTTCCCTACATGAACATGTTCAATAGTTCCAGGTTTCACCGATATGTTGATGGGGATGGTCTGATTAATGTTACACAAATTCCCTTTAGAATCAACACCTTGTAATAGTACAGGTGTCTAAGGATGTTCGATGATATCGAAAGTAATGAGAGATACAAAACTAGGTTCTACCGAATTGGCATTAGGAAGGAAAGAGGATCTGCAATGATGATATTCCCATAAAGAATCATCTAAACTCATAATCTCCATAATGGAATCATATGACGAGAAAGTATGTAAGAGATAGTCAAGAGTAGGTAGAGGAAAATCTATCCAATAAGGAATATGGTAAGGATTTGATGCTACTAAATTATGGTCATTGGTTTATGCATCAGAAGCGGATTGAATGGCATGATATAGGGCTTCGAGATGACTCAGAGAAGGTGTTTCAGCAATTTCTTTTCCTTTTGAAATGTCAATGGCAGTGGAGGATATCATGTTCACTATAGAAATTTGAGTGATAGGGGAGGACAACTAAATGGAAAGACTCCCATAATGTTAGAGTCTTTTAGAATTTCAAATCCTACGGTCTTATATGGAGGGGGTGCTTGCCCCAACAAAGGAACATTATTTTCTATGGTGGAAGTGATATTCAGGGAGAAATAATCAAGTTGATCGATAGTCACAATCTTTCCTTGGTGCGGAAAATGGAGAACACCAAACACCGATGAGGCAACTGTTATTATGGATTAAAACTAATATCTCCCTAATAAAAGGTTGTAATCCAATGAAGCATCGATCACTTCTACTTGAATGGAAATAGTCTTTCTCTCGAGTTTGATAGATAAAATCCATAACAACCCATAAGGCTAGACAATTTATCAGTTAAAATATTTCAACATGGTTGGTGAATGATTGATCTCGGGAGAACCAATGGCTATCCAACAAGACATAAATAACACCGAAGTGGAGGCTCCTTCATCCAATACAATATGATGAACTTTCCTAATAATCACCTTGGCCATGATTTGAAATGCGAGTTGGTAAGATAGTATCGGTTTAAAATTCTCCACATTAAAGGTAATCGTATTATAAATATGTGGATCTAGAGCCGCTAGAGCAGAGAACAAGTTTTTACATTGTGTAGGAAACAATTGGAGTACTTGTAGAGTGGACATAATGCAAGGTGCCTAAGCTAGATCTTCGATGATATTATAGAATTGGTAAGATCGAGCACTAGGATTAAATTCCAATTTCCTGATCATACTCTTAGGATGATGTAAAATTGCATCAGGGATAGTTTTTTTATGGTAAGAGGGCTAGTCGAAGGAGGCGAAGCAGAAGGATTAATACAAGGAATCTTCTCAGAAGAAGTACTTTCATTCTTTTTCTCTGTAGGTTTATCATACATCTAAGTTTGTGTAGTTATTCCAACTATTTCAGTGGACATCATCTTGATTTCTTCCATGGAGGAAGAGGCACCATGAAAATATGCATGGTCTATTAAGATTGTCAGTGTAGGATTATTTTTCAAAAATTTGTTAATCTCTTCACATCTAGGACATTCCTTAGTGGAGTGATCATCTCCACACAAAAGGCGGGGATACTTAGATTTGCTTTTTGGTTTTGAATCATTCTCTAGAGTCATAGTCTTTGGAGACTCCTGTTGGCTTCCATATTTTTTGGATTTACCTTTACCTTTCTATTTTTTCTGGGTGATTGTAAGGATTTTCCTGCATTCACTTCGGTAGAAATAGTAGTAGTTCAGTAGGTAGCAAGATAAGAACTCTGCTACTTGGCAGGTTTAGTTGCATATGGGGGTTGGATTGTACCTACAACACCATCCATAGGAGTTTCGATAGGTGGCTTGGTAGGATTAGTGCTAGGACAAGGAGCATGAGGGATAAAATCATACAATGTTATAGATTGGGAATAAACCAAGTCCAAGTACTGTGCACGGCTAATAACATGTTCCTTGATAATAGCACGCCCCATATCCACATATATAGCAATATGGGGAAACAATGATTTTGAACCAATACCTAGCAATTGTTCTAGGATAGGATCCTTAATCAACTTTCGATGTCTCCTCCACTCATGAATGTGATCAGATATCTGGGTGGAGTTAGTTTTCCAAAGGGAATTTAAGAGATATGTATCGGTCTCATAATGAATCGATAGCTAGAAATGTGTAAGAAATGTTGTTTCCAATGAATTGAAATCCACAAATGAATGTTGTGGAAGTTTGATGTACCACTTAGCGGTCGTACGGGTCAAAGTTCTTTGGAAGAGTCACAAATGGATAGAATATTCCATCAAGGATTTTGACGAACACCATATATGGAAGGTCATGATGTGATTTTTAGGATCTTCGCCTTTCTTTGCATCAAACTTCAAAATGTCTAATTGTAACTTCACCAGAATAGTTGGCCAAAAAGGGTCATGTAAAATGGGATCATTAATCAATTTGGACAAGTCTAGAAAATCCAATGTGGCCAAAAAAGGGAGTGTCCTATTGGTTTGCGGGTAATTATATTATTGATAAGGCATGGAAGCCCTAGTAGGACCATAGTTCGGTTGTGCTTGGTCATAGTAACCTGCAAATTGTTGGTAATTGGGAGCATTTTTCCCTACAAACGATTAACCCAAGTTAGGCCTATCTTGGGGTCCATAAGTAGGTTGTGTCCATTGATTGGTAACACCTCTTATGTAAGGAGTGTATAAAGGGTTATTATATCATTCCCCACTATATTATTAGTTACCAATATTTGGTTGTTGTGGTTGAACCCAAGCGGATGTAGGTGATTGTGAAACAGGACCATAACCAACGGTTCCACTAGATCCTACAACTAGAGGTGTGGGCCTTGAAATGTTATGCAAAATAGGTATGTAAGGTGCTCTAGTTGCGTAGGATGAGGAGGGAAAAGAATGGCTTCCAAAATTTGGAAAACTCATGGAAGGCATAGGAGAACTTCTCAGTGAAGAATTTGGCATTGGATTTGGAGTAGATTGTGAAAGCCCCACCAGAGTAGTGACTCTAGTGACCGTCAAAGCAGGAGGATCATTAGCTAAAATTGAACTAGAAGGGATATTTAAATACCTACCAAGGATATCACTTGGAAGAAGACAAGGGAAACTTCTTCTAGGGTTAGGGGTTATCTCCATCGAGGAGAGATTATGGGAGCTAATAGAACCAAATTTAGAGATAGCTTGTCCTAAAGTGGTTCCCCATAATGAAGTAGTTATACCAAAAATAGTAGCAATTAGATCATCGAGGTGGAGTTGGTTGAACATAGTCCTTGTAGGGGTTTGTATGGAAAAAGATGAATCTTGGGATGAGGTTTGTTCCATTATAGGTGGTACTGAATAATCGGTAATAGAAACATTAGCAGGGGGAGAAAACTTACCCCCCTCTTCCATAATAGGATCCCCTTCTAATTCAGAAATAGATGCACTTCCTATTTCAGAATTAATCTCCATCTCTCATTCCATAGGAGATCGAGTCATAGGATTTAAAGGATACTTAGGAAATAATCCTTGTATACAATGGGACTTCCTCCAAGGGAAATCAGCTAGTTTGATAGGTCAAAGTGATCTAAAAAATAAACCTCTAAGTAATCAAGAAAAACGAGCACTATTCAAACTACGGAAACAAGCAAACTTTGTGACATGAGTGGATTGAAGGTCTAGATCCTCATAGTATTGTCAAATAATCACAACTCTCTATATACCACAACGTCCAAAAATAGAGCACAATAAGTAGGATTGGTATCTTACCCTTGCCTGGATGCCAGACTACTTGGACGGTATGTGCTGCTATTGGTGTATTGTGATGATAAGACGGTCAAAGGGATTTTCTAAGATGGTATTAGGATCCCTAAAATTGTCTCCTGGTATACTCAAGGTATGTATGATCTCAACTACGTAGTAGTTTTTTCTAATGCACAATCATACGAAAGGGGCCTTCCTATATATCGTTGAGTACGTGAAGTACCTTTCTATACACCTCAAGGGTGCATGAAAGGTTGTTCCATATACCAACGAGTACATGGAAGAACCACACTATCCCTGAGATGCAGTGGAGGAAATAATTGACAAATCCTATGTTTAAATATTACGGGACACATCTTTAACCTATCACACCTTGCTAAATCCTTTTTAAATTAGACTACTACTTTATTATCTTGTACATTTAGGTGGATGCATGAGGTGAAAAACTGAATATAAAACCATGGAGGTGTGCAAGTGCATATTTTCACTTTAACTTTAAAGTATGCCCTACCTAAAATAAAGATAGAGGTTTGGTTATTTTCCCTTTATATCACAAGAAAATCCCAAGCATATGAAATCGAATAGTTTATTTCATTCCTAATCCAATAAAGCAATATTGCTAATGCAATTTGAAAATAAAATGAGATCTCTTTAAAAGAAAAAACGCTACTACTTTTCACACAAAACATTTTAATTCTTCAACTAAAGGAAAGACCAACAACAAAAAATATTGTTATTTTGTTTAAATGAGAAGAAAAAACACACAATGAACACTTGAAAGTTTGTCAAACTAATCAAGGGTCCTTCCTACACTAAATTTTTTATGATTTTTTTCTTGATTTTTGTAATAAAAAATATGTAAAAAAAATATATTTTACAATTATCAAGAAAATAGAGGAAAGAAATGTTTTCTTTTTCTGTCAAATGCAACAAATATTAGAGATCTAAAACAAACAAATTATTTCCAAGATACTAACTTCATATCAAAGAAAAGAAGAAGAAACCTTAAAATCCAAAAGCAATCATAATTCTTGAAGAGAAAACCAAATCAAGAACATAAACATTTCCATATTTCAATTGATGACAATAACTATCAAAAACAAATCTAGAAACAGACCTCTAAAAACTCAAACTCATATTCAAAATTTAAAAATCAAACTAGTTCTCATGGACTTACCTGGTACAACGCTTTTCTAGACAAATACAGATCCTTGGCATATTGGCACTACTCCTTGCAAACAAATACAGAGTTGTGGCAATGTTCTTTGTACACAGGAAACAGACAGTGGAACCACATGTTGCTCTAACAAAAGGTGTGGTTATCATACTTTTTTACTCAACCCAGGTGCAATGGCCCAAATTGATATTGAAAAAACAAAAAGAGAGAAAACATAAATGTGTTAGAGCCTGAATAATGAATCCAAATGAAAAATGAATACAAGAGCATGAATAATCAGTGGAAAACAGAGGTAAATATACCAATTTCAAAGTAAAACTCTCAAATTAACAAGTAGATCTATCAATACAAATTTCAAATGAATATTCAACTTACTTCAAGACCAAGAGTTTGATCTCACCAGTGGATTCCCCACTTTTGGTAATGGAAATTCTCATCTAATGTGGAAAAAGGTTGTTTCCATGGTCTTAATAACTCATATCTAAAACAAAACACCTACAAAATAGAGAATATTTCCCTAGAATTCTAGACTACTTGAATTAGTTGTTGTCATACCTTTTAGTAGGCTATGAAGGTCTGAACTTGTTGTTCTTAAGCTATGTGAATATTGAACCTGAAATAGACACACAATAACCAATCCATATGAGAGTAACAAGATAATATGCAATTCTATGTAGATGACAAAGCAAATAAACAATAAACAGAGCATAAGAATGAGATACATAGTGCTTATGGGAAAGAAACAATGTTTGCATTAATAAATAATGAAGGAGATATCACAACCAAGCCTTGGTTTTGGGATCCCTTCAAAATGGGGCCTTGCCTCAAGCTTCACCTTGTCTCTCAATCACTCAAGAAAGTATGATATTATTTGGATAGATTTTGGATGTTATCACACAATCTTTCTCCCCTTTCCGACGAGGGGTGAGCCACTATTTAAAGGCCTCAAACGACAGAGTGGGTTGAGGATTCAAAGGAGAACGTTGAGGGATCATCCCTAATAAAGGAGAATTCAAGTTCCATCTGTCCCAAATCTTAGGGATGAGGTTCCACGAAGGAATCTTCGAGAAAATTCTCTTTTTTTCCTTCATAAGTCGAGCACCAGACTTTTTATGAGGAAGAAAGGAGGTTCTAGAAGGGTACCTCCTGTTGCAAAAAGGAAAAATGTTCCAACACCGCTCATTGCCAATAGACAAGGTGCATTTTTTATATAGGCATGACTAGATGCACAAGGAGAAAGTGCAGTGGTGGCTCAAAGCAAGGAATTACTCTTCCTCTCTCATTTTTTTCACTTCAGTCTCTAAGGTATTTCAAGAAATCAATGAGATACATATCTCATAACATGATGTTGATGAGAATTAGGTGTATCATCTTGGTTGGGATGAGAAGATCATCATCATGAATGATTCCCAAAACCCCAAGTATTTAGAGACAGATGCAATGGTAGAGAATATACAGGTCGTGTTCGGTGTGGAGCCTAATTATTATTTCATCCAGGTTCAGATTCCCAATCGAATTATAGAGGGGCCATTGAAATGTGACAAAAAATTCTTTGTAAAATGTTGTAATTATGTAGTCCATTTGAGTCGCTCATTAGATCTCAGATATAACGGTTTAAATCATATGTTAGGGATTTTATCCCTAGAAGGAAAACCTAATTTGTATGAGGGATTGTATTATGGGTGTGTATTGTTGTATTGTGAAAGACAAGGTTGTGAGAGAGAGCGAATAGGAAGTTGCATCATATGTGTTGCATATGATATCCCTTCATTTTGTTGGATGGTTTAATACAAAGGAATGGTACTTTCTATGTGGACATAGCCCATCTTGGGTGAACCAAGTTATATTGATGTCTCTCTTGTATCGTGTTTATGTGTTTTATTTTTAAATCTTATTTTATGTTATTGTTCTATGGTCCTATTTTCTAAAATTTTGAGCATGTAGAGACCAAATCCAATGGTAGACAAAACCAAATGACTCCCCTCGACATTGCAGAAATCATGGCAATTCTAAGGGTGGAATAACAAATTTGTAGAGAAGACAATGAGAGGTTGCTTTGAGCTCATGAGGAATAAAATTAGTTGAATGCAACCATGCTTCAAATTTTGACAGTCATTCCGAAGAAGGTTAAACAAGGGTAGAACTCAAAAAATATGGAAAAGAGTGGGAGTAACTAAAGAAGGTGTTCCCACAATAGGTCCCATAGTTCAGGAAGGATTTTGAGAGATAGCTCATATACTCCAGCAATATCTTCTAGTGAGTCATTTGACACTAGAGAATCCAGTGATGGTGCAAGATCTCCACCTCGTAGAGATAAGAAGAAGAGATATTTCAAGAATAACTCTCACGGAGAATTTAAGATGGCAAAACCTCCTACTTTTGATGGCAAGGTAAAATCTAGTCAAGATTCTATGGCTTGGATTCTTGGGATGAAGAGGAATTTCCATGTCCAAGAATACTCAAAAAATATGAAGGAAAGAGTACCCATATTCAATCTGAATGGAAGAGCATCCATATGGTGGGATCACCTTAGACAGGTGAAGAGGATCAATGAAAGAAAAATTGTGTGGAAGCAATTCAAGGAACAATACCTCTTTGATAGGTACTATGATGGAAAAAACAAAGAGTTCCATGAGCTAAAATTGAGAAAAAATCATTATGGAATAATATGAAAACATATTTTTGGAACTGTTGAGGTATTCTAAGTATATCAAGGATGAAAAAGTCAAAAATCAACTTTTTCTAAGTGGATTTCTACAGTCATATAAAGATAGAATTGAGTTTTATGAACCTCGAACACTAGATGAGGCCATAAGAAAGGCCAAGTATTGTAATGATCACAACAAAATGAAACCAGAATTCCATAAGGCATGGAAGGATAAGCAAAATGAGAAGGCTGACCAAAGGAAGAAGGGGTTCAAGCCTCCTCAGTTTAGGAATCAACCAAGGAATCCACCATAGGGTGCGACTAAGCTGGCTAGAATGATGGAAGATAAGCCAAGGGAAAAAAGAGAGCCACTTCAATGTTGGGGATGTGGAGAGGACCACATGCTTAGAAATTGTCCACACTGGAATGGGAATGAAAAAAAAATCTCATAACGTCTAAGGAGATAAAATCATTGTTAAATTCGAAATGACCATCCCTAGGATCTATGCGGCACTAGAGGACTGCCAAGAAGACCATCATTCAATTGTTGTTGAGTTTGAAGGTAATATTCCTAAGAAATCTATTTCTATTTTTATTAATCCTAGATCTACTCATAGTCATTTAAGTCCTAAAATTGTTGAGATTTGTGCTCTTAAGAAATGAAAGCATAGAAAATCATGGTTAGTCACTAGCCACAGGAACCAAGAGGAAGGTTAGTGCAACGATAGAGAAATTCCCATTGGGAATGGGTGGATTGCCCACTTATGAAAATCTAAATATTTGTCCACTTGGTTCCTATGGTATTCTCGTTGGAATGGATTGGTTAGAAGAACATTGAATCAATATTAATTGTTATAGCAAGGCTTTCAAATGTATTTTTGAAGAAGTAAATCCAAGGGTTGTAGAGGGTATTTCAAATGTAGTTTATGTTAGGAAAATTTCATCCATGTAGATGATGAAATTATGTACGAAAGGGTTCCAATTGTATGTAGCCCGTGTCTTGGAGGAAACTAAAAGTGAAATTCCAAATTTGGAGGACTATCATGTGCTACAAGATTTCAAGGATGTATTCCCTAAGGAATTTCGATGCACACCTCCAAAGAGGGACATATTTTAAAATTGATCTTGTTCTAGGAGTTGCACAAGTGTCCAACATGGTTTACAAGGTGAGTAAGCAATAATTATTAGAGTTAAAAATCCAATTCAAATAATTTCTAGAAAAGAAGTACATACGTCCAAGTGTGTCTCCATGGGGAGTTCCCGTCCTATCTGTGATGAAGAAAGATTGAACACTCAGTTTATGCATTGATTACAAATGGTTGAAAAAAGTTACAATGAAGAACAAATACACCTTTCCTCGAATTAATGATATTTTTTATTAAATGAGAGGTCTAGAGGAAATTCAAAATTTGACTTGAGGTCTGGTGACCATCAAGTGAGGATCGAAGAAGAAGACATTCACAAGAAATCCTTTATAACAAGGTATGGGAACTATGAGATTATGGTGGTTTCATTTGATATTACCAATGCACTAGCTACATTTCATGTGCCTCATGAATAGTATATTCAACCAGTATTTGGACAAGTTTGTTCTTGTTTTCCTAGATGGCATTCTTATTTATTCCAAGGATGAAGAAGAGCATGAAGAGAACTTGAGAATGGATTGTAATTGATAAGGGAGCATAAGTTGTGTGAAAAGCTAAGAAAATGGGATTTCTATAAGAAAAATCATTATTTGGGTCACATTATTTCGGAGGAGGAAATATCAATTGATATCGAGAAGATTGAAGCCATCATGAATCAACCAACCCAAAGGAATGTGACAAAAATGAGATATTTTATGGGTCTCGCTAGTTACTATAAGAGGTTCAGTGAGGTATTCTCCAAAGTCTCTCACCCAATCACTACCTTGCAAAGTTTCAATTGACACTAAAATGTGAGGAGAGCTTCCAGATACTGAAGAAAATTCTTAGGAGTGCTCCAATATTGAAGATTACAAACCCAAAATAGGATTGTGGTGTTCATGGATGCATGTGGTCAAGTAATTGGAGGAGTTCTCATGCAAGATGACCATGTGGTATGTTATGAGTCAAGGAAGTTAAAGGAGCATGGAAAGAACTATGACATCCATGATTTAGATCTTGCAACCATAGCGCATTCTTTAAAAATGTGGAGGAACTATTTAATGGGAAGGATATTTGATCTAAGGAAAGACTAATGTGGTCTGAAATATTTGCTTGAGTAGTCAACCTTAATTGCTAGGAAAGCTAGATTGCTACAATTTTTATGTGCATTTGATTTTGAGATAAAACACATAAGAGATAAGGACAATAAAGTGGTTGGAGCACTAAGAAGAAAATTACATTCAATATATGTGGTAGCCATTATTACCTTCAAATCATATTTGAGATAGTTGATTACTAATTGTATTACTAAAGATGAACTATATGTCCAAATAACAAACAAATTATAGCAGTATAATTTCGAAAAAAGGTATGAAGGTTACCATTTGGAAGGTGATGGAATTATTGTTTATAAAAACATAATTTATATTTCAAATGTGGCATACTTGAAGAGAACTGTTATGGATAAAATCCATAAAATTCCATATCCCGACCACCCAGGGTATTAGAAAACAATTGCTATAGGTAGGAAGCAATACTTTTTTCCAATAATGAAGAAGGAAATCTCTGATTATATCTCTAAATGTATTAAATGTCAACAAGTGAAGGTTTAACATCAACACCTAGAAAGTTTGTTACAACACTTGTTGATTCTAGAATGGAAGTGGTAAGTGATTTCCATGGATTTCATTACAGGTTTACCAATGATTGCTAGGAAGCATGATTTTATTATGGTTGTGGTGGATAAATTATAAAAGGAAGCACATTTTATACTGGTTAAATCCACTTATATGATGGATGTTATTGTAAATATTTTCATGAAGGAAATTTCTAGGTTGCATGGATTTCCTAAGGTGATAGTTTCAAACAAAGATTCTTAGTTCACCTCAAACTTTTGGAAAGGCCCTTTTGTAGATCTAGGTACCCAGTTGAACTTTAGTACCACCTAGCATCCTCAAACGGATGGGAAAATAGAAAGGGTAAATCAAGTGCTTGAATACATGACTCACATGTATGTGATGAAAAAACCATCCAAGTGGGAAGAGTATCTACATTTGATAGACTTTACATATAACAATGGGAAGCAAGCATTGTTTCTCATGAGTCCATTTGATGCTTTGTATGGAAGAAAATGTAGGAAAATGGTTACTTGGGATAACCTAGTGAATAAAATTCAACTTGGGATTGAATTGCTTAAGGAAATGGAAGAGGAAGTTGCAAAGATTAGGAAGAATTTAAAGGCAAACCAAAATAGAAATAAAGTTTATGAAAATAAAAACATAGTGCATAGGAAGTTTCATGTTGGGGATCACATTTAACTCAGAGTTAGTCCAAGTAAGAGTTCCTTAAAGCTTGGAAGTTGTGCCAAGATATCACCAAGATATTGTGGGCCATTTGAAGTGCTTGAGAGGATAGGACCAGTTGCATATAGAATTGCATTGCTTGCTAACACTAGAGCTCATAATTGTTTTCATGTTTCTTTGCTTAAGAAATCTATACATGATCCTAAACATGTTAATAATTGGGATGTGATCCAGTTGGGCCGCGAGGGAGAGTTCCAAATCGATCCACTATGCATCCTAGACAAAAATATAACATTGCTCCAGAACCAAGCCATCGGATAGGTAAAGGTGAAATGGAAGCACTGCAGACATGATGAGGCTACATGGGAGTTGGATAATTTGATGAAGGATCACCCCTATTTTTGTTCAAAATTTTGAGAAAACATTGAGGATGGTGTTATTCCAAGGGAGAGGGGATTGTAATTTCCCTCAGTTTTGACTTGGAATGTATTAAACAAAATTATGTGAATGATGTAATTATGTCAGTATGGATTACTAGTGAGTAGATCAAGTCCAAGGTCTAATTAGTGAATGGCTAGACATGTATGGCGTAAATATCATATTTGGACTATATGAATGCGTTATAATGCCAATTCAAAATGTATGTAAGTACTATGTGCACAAATAATAAAACAGTCCAAGAATGACTATGTAAAGAGCACCAAAGGGGATATGATTCCACCAAAGGGAAGAAGAAAGGGGTCTTATGGGAAGCTAATACTTACTGCCAAGTGTCATCCTTAGAACTCACCCAAATTTTTCCATGTGACTTGAATCAACCAATTATCTCCTTCTGGACTATTTCGAAATCATTGAATGCATGTGTGATAGGTAGGTAGGAAAATCACCTCACAAAGTTATGGAAGCATGAAGATGAATGCACTTTTGTAACAGTATTGTCAGCTGCCAAGAGTCCTTTCTTCCACTGTCATAAGCCATGTCAATTATCTCACACAATCATTAGAATCCTATCCTTATGCAGAAGAGAGTCGCATGCACTCAAATTCTCTCATGACTCTCCCATGCACTATTGGAAGTTGCACTATCTCATTCAGATTCTTCTTCATCGTTCTCTTATATAGACAAATGCACTCTAGCATTTTCATAAACAGATCCTGACTATGAAGCGCTCTGAATTTTTGCAATCTTATGACTATGTATCACCCAGGAAGTTGAAATTGAGAGTTTGAGTTGTTTAATTAGGAAGGAAATCGATGGTTGTAAGTGAATAGAGAGGCTAGGAAAGATAGGAAACCTTGTCCATTGAGTTCTACTACTCATATATGCTTGAGAATCCATGAATTTAGTCTACAAGTGGTTCTCCAACAACATTTAGCATATTGTTATTTCTCTATACACATGTTGGAAGTACTTGAAAAGATGGATCACCCAAGAGAACCATGGATTGATGAAAGGGATTCATAAGCCAAGAAGGGTGTTACATGGGGTAGGTATTGTGGAAGCCAAGGTTCTGAGAGATGAGTGAGATTCTAGTAGATCTTTGTATTAGCAATTGGATAAGCATAGAGAGAAGAATGGGTTGTGGGATATCAGAGAGAAGTCAGTAGTTGTTTCCTTCTCCCTAGTGGCCTCATAACCCGGCTTGGGGGTGGCCACTCAACAAAAAGAGCATATGTTGAACAAAGTGACTACAGTTGGGTGGAGAGTCACTTTTACATAACCAGTTGCTTGGATCTACATTGTTTAAGATACGTATTCTTGTGTATTTTGAAACTAAAACATTTTACTTGATGTTTCTATCTAATTATGTTGCATATGCATGAATTGTGTGTGTAAATCCATTTTATTTCCACTATGTGTGTTTAATTGCATATGCATACATTCTCTTAGTCTTCTATGAAGTAATGATATGGATATTTAAATATTGTAATTATTCCTAAGTCATTTTCTTGAAATGGCTAAGAATTAAGCCTCTAGTAAGAAGAATACCTCTAAGTTTCCAAGGTTGAAAGGGAAAATTTGGCAGAGAATTGTTGTTAAACAATAAGTTAATGGTCGGTTGTCGAGGTACCATTGTCAAAAATTGGAGTTCATAGAATCTTGGTAGTGTGGTGCTGACGCTCCAACTAATGATTTACGAGTCAAGGAGTTGTAGCATCCAATTCTTGAGAATAGTTGAAGTCCTGATGCCAAGGTGGTAAGGCTACACAATTGTTGACATCGAAAGGGTCGTAGAAAATTTGTTGCCATCTGGTGTTGACTTCCAAGGTATGACATGTCGATGAAGGGTATTTCAAGATTGGAACATAGAAATCCTCAAGCTGGGATGTTTTGATGGGAACCCATTATGCATTCTGACTCCTGACTCTCGACATACGGTATATCACCATTAGAGTCAGCACGTCAAGCAGGTTTTGTTGAGAATCTCTTATGAGGTTTCAAATTCTGAATTTCAATGTCAAAAAATTTAGGAAGGCCTAGAAAAAAGAGGGAAGTGGAAAATAACTGACACAAATGTTTATATCAGTTAGGACCATTTACATTGTTAATTAATTAGCTTATTAACTCAAATTAAATTGAGATATTTAGCCATGTCATTTATGTGTTACGAAGGCATGACTGTTTGTTGGGATTTTTTACGATCCTGGCTTTACTTCATGTCCCAACCTTCCGGTGTGATTAACGGATGGGGACATGAGACGGGTGTACTTCCTAAAACACAAAGATGATGTATTTGACTGTCTTCAAGATTTTAAATATTTTACAAAGAAACAATCTAGTAATGGGATCAAGATCTATTGGAGAAACCCACCAACAAATCCTCGTTGACAAGGGTTCTCACTCTATCGACGCCCAACTAGCGCAATCTCCCTGAACACCAGCCCAGACCGGTTTTACCCTGCTTAGCAACATCCACAGAGCAGATGAATTCTCACCTGAGATGTTCAAGGGTGAGCTATCGAAACTGATTTTCCAGTAGTGGGGACGGAGGATATAGGGATCTGATGGGGAGACACCATAACTGCTAGATCCAGAGCTTTCCATTCAACATTAAGTAATTTCCAAAACTTGCAGAGTGCATCTAGAACTATGCAGACATTATTGATTCATTTCTATAGCATCATACAGTTGTCACAATATCGTTAATACTGCAGCATTGTTCATAAAACATATCAACTCATAGTGCAATAGAACGGAACATAAATTAAAATAGATCGCATCAATATAGCAAAAAGAGATTAAATCACAGCAGCATCATAACAAAACAGGTTGCAACATCATAACAGATTAGATCACAACAGTGATAACAAACAAGATTTGAGCAAGAACTTTCATATCATATTAATCTTGCGCAAAGGATCCGAATTACACAATTCTTCTCCAAAACCGGAGACTGCATACATTAGGAAAAACCCAGATAAATCGCAGATACACAGGAAATTCTTCAAAAACTAGATCACACTGGACCTTATGTGATAATTATCCTCTGATGCAATTCCCTATGATGATCATGATCCTCTTTCTCCCTTTTCTTTCCCTCCCCTATCTACTTGCAAAACTAGATCTATAAATAGGCTTGCGCCTTTACATTGAGGGTCCACTTCTAACTAACTTATAACCGCTAATGACCTATTGCAACAAAACTTGGTCAAATAATATATAAAATATTCAAAGTGGTTATTCTTCCACCCATCGCACTAATCTGGCCTTGTGCAATACCGCGTGAGCTTGCGCAGCTGCCTCTACGCTGCGCAACTCACTTACCAAAACCCCTACCAACAAGATCCTACACACAAATAATGGTCAATAGTATGTCGATAAATAAATACATAAGCTATGATTTGCACCTAGTATAGAGCTACAACATGCCATTCCTTCAAATAAGAGGATTTTTGAGGTCTAAAATGGGCCTCCTAAGGAAAATAATAAAATAATAGTTAAAATAATAAAATAATATTCATTATTTTGGAGTAAAAAAGAAAAGTAATTTTTTTGTTTGTATTTTCGACATAACTCGTCTTTTTACTCAAATTTCAATTGAGAGAGCTCATTGGATGCGGAATTTGATTCCGCATCTAATAAGCACCGACTCTGCATACTTTTGACGGACCCCACTACCCCAAAAACAAGAAATACCTAAAAAATCGTGATGATATCATGGAAAAAACGTGAAAAATGTCATCATCACATTTTTTCAAGTATTTCTTGTTTTTCGGGTAGAGGGTTCCATCAAAAGTATGCACAGTGGGTTATTGTTGGATGTAGAATCAAATTCTGCATCCAACGAGCTCTCCCAATCGAAATTTGAGTAAAAACACAGGGAGATATGTCGAAAATACAAACAAAAAAAGTAGTTTTTTTTTATGACAAATATGTCAATTCAACCATTATGGTTGACTCATTTCATTGGAATTATATTGGTTCTTGAATTCCAACTCACAAGAACTTATTGTTGGCACGTTTTCTTATAAGGCCCATTTTAGACCCCAAATTTCCTCTAATTTTACTCCATAGTAGAATGGGGTTGCAGAGCAGAAAAACTACACATTAAAATAATTGGGAAATTCCATGTTGTAGTCAAAGAATATTCCTTCAAAATTATGGGTTGAGCCCATAAATTGTTCAAATTAAATTCAAAATATATTACCTCACAAAAATTTAAAATGGGTTACTCCCTTTGAATCCTGGACTATTGAAAAAACAACAATAAAACACTTCAGGGTATTTAGATCATGTGCTTGAGATCATATTCCTTTCAAGAAAAGGGGGGCCCGCTCAAAGTGAGGATCTCCTTTTTATGGGATATCCTGAAGGGATAAAAGGTTGTAGTATTTTGAATATTCATAATGAAAAAATATTTATCAAAAGAAGTGTTAAATTGATGAAATTCCTAAACCTAGTTCATCTCTTGATGCACCACTAGTTATTCAAAATGAATTATCTGATTTTTATTCTAATGCTTCAAATGAAATTTCATATTTATATACATCTTCAGATTATCATACACATGATGATCAGGATTCAGCAAATCAAAGTGTTGCAAACCCAATAATTCATCCTTGTTGGGAAAAGTAACCACTAGAAGTAGCCAATGAACTAGTAGGTGATCATGTCGATACTCGAAGAACTCATTCAGAGTTTCATGCTACCACACACTCTTGTAGAAATAGAGCCATTGATTCCCAGAAATTGCTACATTTTTTCCACATGTGATCCTCAACCTCATGGGAAATTCCTTGGAAATCCTCAATGGGAGGTTTTCATGGATTAGGAATATCAAACATTCATGAAAATAAAACTTGGGATTCGGTACCTCTTCATAAAGGGAGGAAATTGATTCAATGCAAATGGATTTATAAGACCAAGATGAAATAAAATGGACTTATCATCAAGTACAAAGAAATATTTGTGTCCAAATGATTATCTCATATACATCATAATTAACTACACATAAACCTTTTCTTAAGTTGTAAATATGGATTCATTTCAACGTCTTCTTGCCTTAGCAACTGCACAGAATTGGGAGATTCATCACATGGATTTGAAAAGTGATTTTCTTCATGGTGACCTTGAAGATGATATCTACGTGGAGCAGACACCAGGGTAAATTCAAGATTCATATTTGGTATGCAGACTGAGGAAATAATTATATGGACTAAAACAAGCTACTTGAGCTTGGTAAGAAAAAACACATTATTTTCTTTTGTCCAAAAAATTTTCAAGATGTAATTCATATCCTAATGTGTATATGATTCAAGAATAAAAATAGATGTTACTTGTTTTACTATATGTTGATGATATCCTCATCACTAGGAGATCCACTACCTCAATTTCATGGTTCAAATATATTGTGCATGATAGATTCTACATGACCGACTAAGGACTGTTACAATTATTTCTTGGAATCCAAATCACCCAATCATATTTGTGAGTCACCTTAACATAGTCAAATTATGGCAAAGATATTATCACAACTCAAAATGGATGATTTCAAACCAACTACATTCCCTTTCCTTTTTGTAGTTCAGTGTGAAGATGGAAAGACTACACCATTGGTTGACTATACCTTGTATCGATAGTTACTTGGGAGCCTTCTTTATATTACACACAATCAACCAGATATCTCATTTGCAGTTGGGAAAGTCTCCATATGCATGCAAGAACCACATGATTTTCATTGGAATGCTTCCAAACGAATACTCTATTATGTGAAGGGGTCATATGATTATGGGATTCACTATGCGCTAGGTTGCAAAATTAACTTAGTTTGATACACAAATTCTGATTGGGATGGTGATGGGATAGATCGTAAGTCCACATATGGTTACTTCTTTAGTTTTGGATCAAGACCTATTTATTAATCAAGTAATAATCAAGCAATTATTGCACTATCAATAGAGAAACCAAAGTACAAAGGAGAAGTAAATTCTACAACACAAGCACTTTGGTTGCAACATATTCTTATTGAGTTTTGGATAGTGTTTCATAGGACTAGCATCATATTTTTTTACATTTAGGGAGTCATTGAGATTTCAAGAGAGTTTGTTTAGCGCCAACATATCAAGCACATACAGATCCATATACACTATATGAAAGGGTTGATTCATGATCGACTCATATATTTGTAGTTCTTTCCTTCTTCTGAGCAGATTGCAGACATCTTCACCAATTATTTTACTAGGATAGTATTCATCCAGTTGAGAGATTCCTTGGGAGTAAAATAATTTTTAGAGGAGACTCTTTAAAACCTTCTTCTTACATTCTCTTTTTACATTATGTTTTATTTTTTATTTACAGGCGAATTCCCATTAGGTTTTTCCTTCTTTCCCATTTTATAGAGAATATTTTTATGTACATGGGTACCTATTATGGATGAAAATTGTCAGGACCCCTTTTTCACTTAGTTGTTTTTTTCTAGTAAGGCTTATGGGGGGTCTTAGGGTAAATAACCCTTGTACAACACGTCATGATGAGCTTAGTGGGTCAAAATCACTTCTTAAGTCAACAATGAGTCAAAACTTAAATTTGGGGATTCCTTCCTTGATTTGGGGGCGCATTCCGTGATTTGGGGGAGTTACTCCCTAATTTAAGGAATATTCTTAGTTAGGACTAAACTTTCTCCACTAATTTAGTCATAAAATGGTCACTAACTCACCTAAACACTCATTATCACCCAAGTTAGGTCGATAGAGCTATATTTTGAGTATTTTAAGGGATTTGCATGATATGATTCAGTTATACTGAGTGATCAGCAAGTACCTTAGTCAGTTAAATCAGTCTAGGTGTGCATGGATGACTAATAGAGGTTATTTTATCTAAAGTAATCTTGATTATCCTTCTCTACATGGCATGGACAATTCAAATTTCCTTCCAGCCAACCTAATTCGAATTGTTTCTCTATATATTCTAGCTTTTCCATTCATTCATTAACAATGAGTTATATAATTGTTTCCTCTTCTCTCCAAAATTTTATTGTGTGATGTTATTCAAGTAATGCATAATTGTTAATGCTTGATTTGATCTTCACTCTATATCTTGTTCTCTTATGCACCTAGATCCATGAATGCACAAGGAAGATAGTGCTTGGTGTGTGGCAACCATATGCATGAGTGTGCATAGTGTCTTTTGGCATGTGTCTACCTATCCATGGATAATGTGGGTGTGTTACTTTGGAAATCACACATTTCCAATGTTACATTTTATTCACATGTGGACCCATCTTTTATTCTATAAAAAATATATGGAGGTCTCTTTAAAAAAAAAGTAGTAATTATGATTTTTCTTTGAGTTTTAATGGGAAGTTATGTGATTGCTAATACACATTTCTAACTTGTTGGTATTGGCTTGTAGATTTAGTATTTCTCATATATACCCCCTATCACTTGCATTATTGATATGAAATATGATGTACAGTTTCTACAATCCTAAAATATAGCATATTCTTTTAATTTTAAAAAAATTGAAGGTTCAAATGGTTTTTTTTCAATTTCTCAGTTTCAACTATAAGGTAAAATATTTGAGTGAATATATGCTATCATGACTTATAAAAGTTGAAAAACATTAGGTTCCATGTCTCTGATCCATTTCTTCCTATCCATGAGACCTATTGGTATCAAGGATAAATTGGAGTCCAAGGATTTCACTTGGTTAATGACGACTAGTAAGCATGACATTTGTTGTTGTTGTGCCAAGGATTTTTTTCGGTGTAACATCATTTATTTGTATCATACTTAAATCATTCTTCTTCTTCACATGATGCTTATACAGGTTTTCTTAAGTTTGATTATCCTTGCTTTGTCATTTATCATGATATTTGGGTTTACTTTATCCTTGCTTAGTTATAAATTTAGTAACCCCAAACTCTTTCTTACCCTTATCCTAAAAATAAATCTTCTTTCCTGGAAGTATAATGGTAAGTTTGTCCTAGTGAATTGATGTTCAAAAACTACATTTATGCTTATATGTATTTTTTAGAAACAAGTGTCACTTGTAGTTTTTTATACCCAACTTTGCACACAAGGTATGAAAGTAAATGGTGTACTTTTACACAATCTAGTCTTTACCCAAATGAAATATTATCCATTTCATGTATTGATATTGATCATTTCAAAAAGTTAAATACTCCCCCTTGAGCACATCGACAAATTCCTCCCAAGTGGGTTATATCTCATACACTCTAAAGTCATCTCCAGAATGTTGTGTGCATGTACCACCATTTTTTAACATGGGGAAGGGAATTTAGAAGTGTGAAGGTAATATTCCCATCCTTGAAAAGTTTATAAAGAGATAAAGTATATAATAATATCTATAAAGCTTCTACATCCCCTTCAAACAAAGGGATATCAAACTTTAACTTAAACCTTGAAGGGTGTAATTTCTTCAAAAGCATTTCTTGTTGAAGGTTCCTATATTAATGTTAGGATTCAGAGAAGGATTTAGGTGAAAATATTCATCATTTCATTCCTTTGTCGCTCAAAATATTCCTAGAACAATAATTTGATATGATCTCCTACTTCATTGCCTTTATTTTCATGTGCATCGTGAGGCTATTTGGGATAGAGAGGAGGACCTTCATCATTATTAGTTATATTTATGTCCAACTCCCTATACTCTATACTCATGGGGGACATGCATAGAAAACAATAGAGATGATATTTCTCTAATACCATCAATCCAAATAATGTAGAACAGAAGAAAACATAGCATTAACAAAAAACAACAAGAATGAGATGTAGGGAGAGCTAGTTTATATTAATTAAACAATGGTTTAAAACAATGTACAATTATAATGTCTAGAATGGTGGTATCTATTTTTGAAAAATAATGTTTCTTCTGTGCTCATTCACAAAAAACTTATAACAAGAGGCTAAAACTACATTTTATAATAATGTAAAAAGCCTTAAGAGGATAAAATCCTAAGGTGTATGAATCCAAAACCTATTATGAAGTTATGGTTGAGGGTGATGTTGAGTTGGATGAAACTGAGGTATATGAAAAAATGGGATCCTTGCCAAAACCATCAATTTTCACTCATTTCTCCTTTTTAAGGCTTATTTCTCTCATTGGAAAGAGAATTTGCAAAATTATTAGGATTCCCTTCATTTAGGAATTATAATTGTCAAAAACACATGGAAAGGAACTAAAAATTATGTCAAAATATGTAACTCAAAAATTGTGAAAAAATGTTTGTATTATGATTATTTCTAGGATGACCTCAAATGATCTAATGAATTAGGTTGGATGAAATAATAATTAACTATTTGGTGTGGATAAAGGTGGATGCAACCTATTTTTAATAGTTTAATTCACTTTTCGCTGCAAGCTAGTGATCCTTTTCAGTTCCTAGCAAAGATTTATGTCTAATGAAAGAGTTAGTGAAGTTGAAAGACTTCGTGGTTTGAATAGGGAACCAGTTACTCAAGATGCATCTTCTAGTTCTTATCAAATTATGAGTTTCCTATTGCTTAATGCTGAAATGGGTAGACTCACAAATCTTCTGCTGTCTCCTGACCATGAAATCCAAGATTTATATATGTGTCTTAGATCTAAACTTTTGGATTTTTTGCATTCCAGATTTGATCAAGATAAGTATCAAATCATAGAATCTATGATCACGAGAAAGTTCATCAAAAAACTATTTATGCCATTGATTTATGCTAAGATAGTTATAACCATGGCTAGTTATATTCATAAGTCTTTTTGGGTCTTTGCTGAATGCTAAGTATTACTATCAAATTGCTAAAATGTGCCATAACTTTTGGATCAATAAATATCTAGAAATAGTAAACATAATGAGGTTAATTAACCTACTTAGTTGGTTTTGTTCTTTCTTGGGTCAACCAGTTCTCTATAGTGTACCATACTTCACAACTATGTAGGATTATACACATTGGGATAAAGTTAATATATGGGTCTATGATAGAATGTGCAAGAAGAGAAGTAGGGTTACTCTAAAAGTGCCTACGTTGGATAGGGATAAACGCAAGACTCAAGTTGCTACCTGCGTCAACTTTATTCATCAGAGAGATGCTTTTATTGCTATGAAAGTAGTGGAGCAATTGACTTTTAAAAAATCATCAGTATTTACTGTACATGATAATTTCATCACAACATCTATTTCCGCTGCATGGGTTCCCAAAATTTATACACAAGTTTTTATGGATATGGGTACTCCACTTTTTATAATAAATGCATATATTCATATGAATATGATCCTAGCAACAATACGCTCTGACAAGTTGAATGATTCAATTCCTGGTTCTTATGTGAATGATCCTATTTATGTTTCTTATCTTAGAACTCAATTAATATCTTAGGAACCTAAGATTTTGAGTAAAAAAGAGAAGAATAAATGGTCTCAAAAGATAGATGATACTGTTAGTTGTTACGAGAAATATGTCAATACTGTGGGTGGGATGTGTCATGCATAGAAGTGGAATGAATTTCAAGATCTTCTAAAGAGATGGGATTCTCTTGGGTGTATAAGTATAAGTAAATAATCAATTTGGTAGACTGAATTTTAGATGGAGTTTCATTCATAACTGAGCATTACTAGAAAAAAAGTGGATTGTGAATTCATTACCCAAATTGTATCGTCAACTTAGGACTTACACATTTTCGCATATTATGTAATCATTTCTAACTTTGGTGGTGTATTTAAAATCGAGTTGATAATAATGGACTCGAACTTGCTTTCAAATGGGCGAGGATGCTACCTTGGATGCTTCTATCCTTGCTTTCGGTGTTGTTGACTCATGTATTCTTGCTTTGCTGACTCCATATCTTTTTATCTTACCTATGTATCTATTGCTAGTGGTTCAACGTAATTAAAAGGAAATGGGTAATCTTCATTAGGAAAAAGGTCATCGCTATTCGAACTGGTGTTCTAATAACAGTTCACACAGGGGGTATGACCTTTGAATTCTAATAGGAGAATCTCTTATCTTCCATTCGAGTAAGTGTGTACTGGCTTGTGATCCTACAAGTCCGATGAGTTAATAGGCTGGACTTCATGTCATCACATGATAGCAGTGGATCCTCTCTTTAGTTTCAAATCCTATTGATCTGGGACCAGTAGCAATGAAAAATTTAGCATCATGACTAGGTTCAGTTGATCCAACACCAGTTGCATATTTATTTTACCTAGTATTTATACCACCTCACCTAGTTTCATAGTGCTCCTTCTTATCCCGCTAAAGGCTCATTGAGCTCTCTCATTCGCAGAGTTGGGAATGTATTAGAGTTATATACGATGATGAAAATCTAGTTTATTTCATTTATATAGCAAGAGCTTTAGTAGCAGTGGTAAAGGCATAGGCATTTGAATATAAACCAGTGAATGATCCAAAATTTTACTTTATTGACCTAGAACCATAATTAGTTTAATCTATTCCAGGAGCATAAAAACTAGCTAGAGAGGTTTCATATTGAGTTTAATTTAGAGCATAACTCATTTAATAAACACCACCCATAGCAAAGCCATGAGCAAGAGTAAGGCCATCAACTGGAACCAGCCACAAAGAAAGCAGGAGTAGGGACAATTGAGCCTGTTTACCCACAAGAAAGGCAGGAGTAGGGTCTGAAACTACTGATGCTTCTGATGATGATGCCGGTGATACTTCTTCCACCTATAGCTACAAGGTCAAATGCGGCCACTTGGTAAACAGGTGCTTGGTAAACGAGCACTAGATTTGGATTCGAATGAAGGTTGTACGGATCTTGCTCTCTATATACTAATGTTTCTGGAACTACTGAATCTTTTGAATAACAATCATGAACATCCTATATATACTGGTATGTATACGCTAGATTTGGCTAGGTGGGGCTAGCATGGGGTAGTGACTACACTATTGACTCCCACCCACAACCGGAAGTAGATTTCTGTCTACTGGCTAAGGAGATGGAACTAATAAAAGTGCTGCTGGTCCTTGATATTGATCTGTACGATATGCTAGCTTTGGATCTCTTCTATATACGTCATTTTTGTACAATCAACTAGATCATTTATTATTGACCTAAAAATGTTGCTGGGTCAACTCCAATTCCTGCTACCCTTACTTGTAGGCATGCCAGATCTAGGAAAAGTGGTGGATAAGATAAATCAAGAGAATAATCAACAGAATGTGCCTACTTAGTAAACCGCTTCCTCAAAAGGTGGTTATTCTAAAGTTTATTCTTAGGCTATGGGTAGTGTTGGATAAACATAATTAACTGCTACATCAACGACTTACTTAGCTACTGGATATACTGGTACTGAATGTACTGGATTTTCCTTTTCTACCTCTACTACTGGTGCCTTTGTCTTGACATAATTCCTATCATCAGTAGTAGGCTATGTCGAAACATTAATGGACTAGAGCTTAGGAGGGCTTTGGTTTGGGTACGAAGTGGGGTGTTTACCAGGCACGGCATGATGTCGGAATGATGCTACGTTGCTTGGGCTGGTTATTTCGGTTATTTCGGTGCAAAATGGTTGTTAGTGGGAGATTAGCGAGGACTAGCGATGGTAAATCCCACTCTACTAAGTAACTACTAGACCCGAAAGCACGTAGCACCAGAGCGGGACACGTAGCTTATGAAGATGAAAGTACACCTGTAACTTAATATTCAACCGTTGCTTCTATATATATCTAGCTTTGATGATGCTTGCTCAAATGTGGGTCGACCAACTATGTAGTAAAAAAGATATGCCTCTCTCTGCCCCTAACCAATACCTCTATGACCTTAACTACAGGGTCTACTAGGGGGTAAACTTCCTTTATTGCTTGTGTCTACGCCTTTGCTACAGGATTTAATATCGATATAGGGGAGAGGAAATGGATTTTCTATCTATAACTATAGTTCTTCCTATACAATGTGTAAGTGGTTTCAAGTAGAAACCTCGCCCGAGGAAACCATTGTCTTTTATTAATATTGAATGGGAACTAGAAGGAGTGCTTTAATGGTGTCTACTACTGGGTTTTGATCAACATCTAGCTACCTATGTCCCGGTAATGGATAAACTACTTAGTTAACTAGATCAATGTAATTATCAACTAGGACTGGGTAAAATGCAACTAATGAACAAATAACTGGCTTTGGAGCTACTGCCTAAACCACTGCCTCTTCCAATTGGTCAACTGAAACCACTGCTTAGCCAACAAAGTCAACTGAGTAAACTAGATCCACCACTATAATTAATACTTGCAACTCCAACTTTCACTCTCACCTTGGCTACTTGCTCTATTTCTAGGGGCGGTTCAACTGCTGGGTCTACTCAATCTAAAGCTACAACTGGAGGAGACTTCCCTATTTTTGAAACAAGAATATATAGATCTATTATGGATGGGATATATTGAATATATGGGATATATATCAATTGCATATAAATATTTTATCATTTTAAATGAATAAGAGTTTAAAAATTGGTAACTAGCAATGGATTGTAACTATAAATTTACCAGAGCCCCACCTCGTAACGAAGTAAATCCCCTTATCGAAAGAGAATCAATCCCATAGACAGAGAAAATTGGTAAGTGCATAGAAACTAACTTGATATAGACCTGGCAAAACTCCTTAATGAGAGGATGATAACTAGATAAAGATATACCTTGCAAAGCCCCTTAACAATATTTATTTCAGAAGACACTTCCTTTAGGAGTTACAGAGGGCACCTCAAAGCAAGGTCAAGCATATCACATTACAAGCTTTATTTTTCCTAGCCCACATTCTCACGCTCAGCTCACATTCTCACGCTCATCCCACATTGCCTGCCTCTTAATGCACGAAGTATTGTTCTAATAGTAGAAGGTGGTTCTAAAAAGAAAGTAGACTACCCCTTCAAATAAGGAAAAGGAGGTTAGAGACATTAAGGACACTTTGTCAAAGTGGTATCAGAGTACGCGATCGAAGCTTGGTCTGGTTGGAACCTGGCTGGAAGGTGTTAAAGGTTGTTTGAAGAAGGTCATCTTCAAGGTTTTGGAATAGCGAAATATTGATCGTAAGTTAATGATTCCTATTCTTTTGGGCCAAAAAGGAATCTCTGCCAAAAAGATTTTTTATTGACTTAGTTTTACTTGAAGAGAGTAAAATAAATTTTTTTAAGGGTTAATTTAAATTTTGTGGAAGTGATTTAAAAAAAAAAAACATAGCCAGTTTTGAGAAAAAGAACCAGCAAAACTCTAGCGTGTAGAGAGTTCACTGCGCAGAGAAGAAGAGACCATCCAGCACCGTGTAGACTCAGCGTGCAGATAGTTCACCGTCCAGCGTAACCCAGCATGAAGAGAGTTCATCGTTTTGGAGTTTGAAGTCCAGCGTAGAGACCATTCAGCACCCAGCGTTGATGAGGACCAGTGTAGAGACCGGGAAATTTGTTTTGGAGAAGATGATAAGGTGGAGATCATCCATAGCATACACCAGCATAAGGTAGAGATCCAGCATGAAAGTTAAATCTGCAACCAATTTGCACCAGAGTTGAAGCATAGAGTATTCCATCGTGGAGCATTGTGAACATCAGTGCGTTGAAGGACATTACACCAGCGAAGTGTGCAACTCAGAATCAGCGTTTCAGCAACTCAGAACCAGCGTTAGCAAGCATAAAATCAGCGTTGATGAGAGAGGACATCAGCGTGAACACCTGCGTGGAGCGTTCTTGCAGTGGACATCAGTGAAGCATCTCCAGCGCGTTAAAGAACAGGAGAGTCATTCCGAGAGATAGGTTTACTGAGATATACTATAGTTGCTCATTGATTCGTTTTTTTTTATGATATACAGGCCGGAGAGGCAATTATAAAGGGATCTGATCCTCAAATCTCTTCTTATTGTATTTTCTTCACGTCTCTTAATGCTATTGTTTTTTTTTAAAGTATAAAAAAAAGGGGTGGAGTCATCCCGAGAGATAACAAGGGTTATTTTTGGAGCTGATGGGACTGGAACTTGTGACCTCCCACTCAACAAGCTTGTATCTCTCCAATTCACCTATAAAGATTTGTTATTTTTTGGAGTGATGAGGTGAATTTTTGTGTTGGGCGATGGAGTAATAAGGAGCATTTGTTGGTGTCATAAGGAGTACTTGTATTCTCACTCAAGGTTTGATTAGAGAAAAGTGAAGCTCTATCAAATTCTTTTCTTGAGGCTATAAGTGGATTAAGGCCAAGCCCCTATGGCCCTCTTTTGCATGGTGTATGGTGTTTCTTGTAGTATTTCTTTCATGGTGACTCTTGTTGATGCGTAATTTTGCTTTCATGTTGGTAGTGATATTTTTGCTTAAAATCTTCTATTGGTGATATAAGATGATTGTTTATTCTGGTGACATAAGGTGCTTTCTTTTTTTAATTCTTGGAGCTATAAGGTTTTCATAATACACATCTTCTGGAGTTATAAGGTGTTTATTTTTTTTACAATGTCTAAAGTTGTAAGTCTTTTTAATGAATCTGACAAGGCAGAAGGATCGAAAAATTATGAAGTTTGGAGTCGTCATATTCAAAGCAGTCTTATTTACAATGAGTTGTGGAAGGGTGTCTGTAATGCTCAGCCTACCAAACTGACTAATCCTGATCAGCTTGCAAAATGGGAACTAAAAGATGAGAAGGCCTTAGCATTCATTCACAGTACTATTTCTGATGATATTTATGTGCATATTGAAAATAGTTCTAATGCGTGGTCAGCTTGTAAGACATTGAAAGATTTATTTGATTCTCAGAGTGAAGCTAAGAAAATCAATCTTCAATTGAAGTTGTTTCAACAAAAATTGTCTTCGGGAGGTGATGTCATGGAGTACATTTCTAGATTGAAAAATATCAAACAAGAAATTTCAAGAGCTGGTTTTGGTAAAATTGAGGATAGCATGATGGTGACTATTTTGATCGCAGGATTGCCTGAAACATATAAGCATTTTTTGGAAACTTTACAGATTACAAATAAATTAAATAAAATTACTTTTGACGAACTAAGTGAATTACTTGCCACACATGACAAAACTTTTGGTAAAACAAAGCAAGCAGGAGAAGATATTTTGGTCGCAAGTACTAGCAAACAGTCTTCAGGTAATCATCAAAAGAGTAATGATCAGAAAGTTTTTCAAAATTCAAACAGAGGTTGTGGTCAGGGTTTTGGAAGAGGAAGAGGTCGCAGAAGAGGAAGAGGAAGAAATCAAGGAAGAGGTTCTAAAGAATCAAAAAGTACACAATCATAGTTTTCTGGAAGAGGAAGAGGTTCAAAAAACCAACAGGTCTCTAGAAGAAGAAGAGGTAATAAATAGGTCACATGTTTTCGTTGTAATAAAGTTGGACATTATTCTTCAGATTGTAGAGTTTCATTTGAAAAAATTCTAAAAGAAAGAGAATCTAAAGAATCTTCATCAGCGGCACATTATGCTCATGCAGACGATAGTGAAAATTGTGAATATGTTTTTACAACACTTGAACAATCAGAATCAATGGATTTTGTTCAACTTCATCAGTTGGAATCAGCGACTTTTGTTCAGTCTTCTTATTGTTTCAAAAATGATTTTGAAGATGCTTGGATTATGGATACAGGGGCTACTCAACATATGACATACAGGAAAGATTTCTTTTGGAGTTATGAAGATTGTCATTTAAATTCAATTTTTCTTGCAGATGATTCTATTCATTTACCACAGGGAAAAGGAACAGTCAAGGTTGAATTGACAGGAATTGGAGAAAGATTGATTTCTAATGTTTGGTATGTGCCTACATTTAAGAAAATTTTGTTGTCTTTAGTTTTCATTCGCCAATTAGGACATCAAATTGTAATGGAAGATGGTATCCTTTTGGTTAATTCAAAAAATGATGCATACAAAATAGTTATGACAGGTTATGAAGATGGAAAGCTTCTCAAGATGAAGGGAACAGTCATTCCTAGATCAAAGGAACATTTGAAGGAATTTGTAGGTTTAGTTGAAACTGATGTTTCACCTATCATATTGTCGCACATTCATTTTGGGCACTTGAATGTTGATAGTCTTGTACAGCTCCAACAACAGAGAATGGTAAAGGGGTTGCCTACTTTTCGGAAGGAAAATGCAAATTGTGAAGCTTGCATTTATGGCAAACAGAGAATGACAGCTTTTTCAAAAAGCACTTGGAGAGCAACAAAGATATTACACCTTGTTCATAGTGATGTTTGTGGTCCTTTGGAAACTTCACTTGGTGGTTGTAAAGGTCATGATGTAATTTTTAGGATCTTCACCTTTCTTTGCATCAAACATCAAAATGTCTAATTGTAACTTCACTGAAATAGTTGGCCAAAAAGGGTCATGTAAAATGGGATCATTAATCAATTTGGACAAGTCTAGAAAATCCAATGTGGCCAAAAAAGGGAGTGTCCTATTGGTTTGCGGGTAATTATAATATTGATAATGCATGGAAGCCCTAGTAGGACCATAGTTCGGTTGTGCTTGGTCATAGTAACCTGTAAATTGTTGGTTATTGGGAGGATTTTTCCCTACAAACGATTGACCCAGGTTAGGCCTGGCTTGGGGTCCATAAGTAGGTTGTGTCCATTGATTGGTAACACCTCTTATGTAAGGAACGTATGAAGGGTTATTATATCGTTCCCTGCTATATTATTAGTTACCAATATTTGGTTGTTGTGGTTGAACCCAAGCGGATGCAGGTGATTGTGAAACAGGACCATAACCAATGGTTCCACTAGATCCTTCAACTGGAGGTGTGGGCCTTGAAATGTTATGCAAAATAGGTATGTAAGGTGCTCTAGTTGCGTAGGATGAGGAGGGAAAAGAATGGCTTCCAAAATTTGGAAAACTCATGGAAGGCATAGGAGAACTTCTCAGTGAAGAATTTGGCATTGGATTTGGAGCAGATTGTGAAATCCCCACCGGAGTGGTGACTCTAGTGACCATCAAAGCAGGAGGATCATTAGCTAAAATTGAACTAGAAGGGATATTTAAATACCTACCAAGGATATCACTTGGAAGAAGACAAGGGAAACTTCTTCTAGGGTTAGGGGTTATCTCCATCGAGGAGACATTATGGGAACTAATAGAACCAAATTTAGAGATAGCTTGTCCTAATGTGGTTCCCCATAATGAAGTAGTTATACCAAAAATAGTAGCAATTAGATCATCGAGGTGGAGTTGTTTGAACATAGTCCTTGTAGGGGTTTGTATGGAAAAAGATGAATCTTGGGATGAGGTTTGTTCCATTATAAGTGGTACTGAATAATCGGTAATAGGAACATTAGGAACATTAGCAGGGGGAGAAAACTTACCCCCCTCTTCCGTAATAGGATCCCCTTCTAATTCAGAAATAGATGCACTTCCTATTTCAGAATCAATCTCCATCTCTCGTTCCATAGGAGATCGAGTCATAGGATTTAAAGGATACTTAGTCAATAATCCTTGTATACAATGGGACTGCCTCCAAGGGAAATCAGCCAGTTTGATAGGTCAAAGTGATCTAAAAAATAAACCTCTAAGTAATCAAGAAAAACAAGCAATATTCAAACTACGGAAACAAGCAAACTTTGTGACATGAGTGGATTGAAGGTCTGGATCCTCATAGTATTGTCAAGTCATCACAACTCTCTATATACCACAAGGTCCAACAATAGAGCGCAATAAGGAGGATTCGTATCTTACCCTTGCCTGGATGCCAGACTACTTGGATGGTATGTGCTGCTATTGGTGTATTGTGATGATAAGATGGTCAAAGGGATTTTCTAAGATGGTATTAAGATCCCTAAAAATGTCTCCCGGTATACTCAAGGTATGTGGGATCTCAAATACGTAGTAGTTTTTTCTAATGCACAATCATACGAAAGGGGCCTTCCTATATATCATTGAGTACATGAAGTACCTTTCTATATACCTCATGGGTGCATGAAAGGTTGTTCCATATACCAACGAGTACATGGAAGAACCACACGATCCCTGAGATGCAGTGGAGGCAATAATTGACAAATCCTATGTTTAAATATTACAGAACACATCTTTAACCTATCACACCTTGCTAAATCCTTTTTAAATTAGACTACTGCTTTATTATCTTGTACATTTAGGTGGATGCATGAGGTGAAAAACTGAATATAAAACCATGGAGGTATGCAAGTGCATATTTTCACTTTAGCTTTCAAGTATGCCCTACCTAAAATAAAGATAGAGGTTTGGTTATTTTCCTTTTATATCACAAGAAAATCCCAAGCATATGAAATCGAATAGTTTCTTTCATTCCTAATCCAAGAAAACAATATTGCTAATGCAATTTGAAAATAAAATGAGATCTCTTTAAAAGAAAAGACGCTACTACTTTTCACACAAAACATTTTAATTCTTCAACTAAAGGAAAGACCAACAACAAAAAATATTGTTATTTTGTTTAAATGAGAAGAAAAAACACACAATGAACACTTGAAAGTTTTTCAAACTAATCAAGGGTCCTTCCTACACTAAAATTTTTATGATTTTTTCTTGATTTTTGTAATAAAAAATATGTAAAAAAAATATCTTTTACAATTATGAAGAAAATAGAGGAAAGAAATGTTTTCTTTTTCTGTCAAATGTAATGAACATCAGAGATATAAAACAAACAAATTATTTCCAAGATACTAACTTCATATCAAAGAAAAGAAGAAGAAACCTTAAAATCCAAAAGCAATCATAATTCTTGAAGAGAAAACCAAATCAAGAACATAAACATTTCCATATTTCAATTGATGACAATAACTATCAAAAACAAATCTAGAAACAGACCTCTAAAAACTCAAACTCATATTCAAAATTTAAAAATCAAAGTAGTTCTCATGGACTTACCTGGTACCACGCTTTTCTAGACAAATACAGATCCTTGGCATATTGGCACTACTCCTTGCGAACAAATACAGAGTTGTGGCACCATTCTTTGTACACAGGAAACAGACAGTGGCACCACATGTTGCTCTAACAAAAGGTGTGGTTATCATACTTTTTTACTCAACCCAGGTGCGGTGGCTCAAATTGATATTGAAAAAACAAAAAGAGAGAAAAGATAAATGTGTTAGAGCCTAAATAATCAATCCAAATGAAAAATGAATACAAGAGCATGAATAATCAGTGGAAAACAGAGGTAAATATACCGATTTCAAAGTAAAACTCTCAAATTAACAAGTAGATCTATCAATACAAATTTCAAATGAATATTCAACTTACTTCAAGACCAAGAGTTTGATCTCCCCAGTGGATTCACCACTTTTGGTAATGGAAATTCTCATCTAATGTGGAAAAAGGTTGTTTCCCTCGTCTTAATAACTCATATCTAAAATAAAACAACTACAAAATAGAGAATATTTCCCTAGAATTCTAGACTACTTGAATTAGTTGTTGTCATACCTTTTAGTAGGCTATGAAGGTTTGAACTTATTGTTCTTGAGCTATGCGAATATTGAACCTGAAATAGACACAAAAGAACCAATCCATATGAGAGTAACAAGATAATATGGAATTCTATGTAGATGACAAAGGAAATAAACAATAAACAGAGCATAAGAATGAGATACACAGTGTTCATGTGAAAGAAACAATGTTTGCATTAATAAATAATGAAGGAGATATCACAACCAAGCCTTGGTGTTGGGAGCCCTTCAAAATGGGGCCTTGACTCAAGCTTCACCTTGCCTCTCAATCACTCAAGAAAGTATGATATTATTTGGATAGATTTTGGATGTTATCACACAATCTTTCTCCCCTTTCCGGCCAGGGGTGAGCCACTATTTAAAGGCCTCAAACGACAAATTGGGTTGAGGATTCAAAGGAGAAGGTTGAGGGATCATCCCTAATATAGGAGAATTTGAGTTCCATCCGTCCCAAATCTTAGGGATGAGGTTCCACGAAGGAATCTTCGAGAAAATTCTCTTTTTTTCCTTCATAAGTCGAGCACCACACGTTTTATGAGGAAGACAGGAGGTTCTAGAAGGGTACGTCATGTTGCAAAAAGGAAACATGTTCCAGCACCGCTCATTGCTAATAGACAAGGCGCATTTTTTATATAGGCATGACTAGATGCACAAGGAGAAAGTGCAGTGGTGGCTCAGAGCAAGGAATTACTCTTCCTCTCTCATTTTTTTCACTTCAGTCTATAAGGTATTTCAAGAAATCAATGAGATACATATCTCATAACATGATGTTGATGAGAATTAGGTGTAGCATCTTGGTTGGGATGAGAAGATCATTCATGAATGATTCCCAAAACCCCATGTATTTAGAGACAGATGCAATGGTAGAGAATATATAGGTCGTGTTGGGTGTGGAGCCTAATTATTATTTCATCCAGGTTCAGATTCCCAATCGAATTATAGGGGGGCCATTGAAATGTGACAAAAAATTCTTTGTAAAATGTTGTAATTATGTAGTCCATTTGTGTCGTTCATTAGATCTCAGATATAATGGTTTAAATCATATGTTAGGGATTTTATCCCTAGAAGGAAACCTAATTTGTATGAGGGATTGTATTATGGGTGTGTATTGTTGTATTGTGAAAGACAAGGTTGTGAGAGAGAGTGAATAGGAAGTTGCATCATATGTGTTGCATATTATATCCCTTCATTTTTTTGGATGGTTTAAGACAAAGGAATGGTAATTTCTATGTGGACATAGCCCATCTTGGGTGAACCAAGTTATATTGATGTCTCTCTTGTATTGTGTTTATGTGTTTTATTTTTAAATCTTATTTTATGTTATTGTTCTATGGTCCTGTTTTCTAAACTTTTGAGCATGTAGAGACCAACTCCAATGGTAGATGAAACCAAATGACTCCCCTAGAAATTGCAGAAATCATGACAATTCTAAGGGTGGAATAACAAATTTGTAGAGAATACAATGAGAGGTTGCTTAGAGCTCATGAGGAATAAAATTAGTTGAATGCAACCATGCTTCAAATTTTGGCAGTCATTCAGAAGAAGGTTAACCAAGGGTAGAACTCAAAAAATATGGAAAAGAGTGGGAGTAACTAAAGAAGGTGTTCCCACAATAGGTCCCATAGTTCAGGAAGGATTTTGAGAGATAGCTCATATACTCCAGCAATATCTTCTAGTGAGTCATTTGACACTAGAGAATCCAGTGATGGTGCAAGCTCTCCACCTCGTAGAGATAAGAGGAAGAGATATTTGAAGAATAACTCTCACGGAGAATTTAATATGGTGAAACCTCCTACTTTTGATGGCAAGGTAAAATCTAGTCAAGATTCTGTGGCTTGGATTCTTGGGATGAAGAGGAATTTCCATGTCCAAGAATACTCAAAAAATATGAAGGCAAGATTACCCATATTCAATCTGAATGGAAGAGCATCCATATGGTGGGATCACCTTAGATAGGTGAAGAGGATCAATGAAAGAAAAATTGTGTGGAAGCAATTCAAGGAACAGTACCTCTTTGATAGGTACTAGGATGGAAAAAACAAAGAGTTCCATGAGCTAAAATTGAGAAAAATCATTATGGAATATTATGAAAACACATTTTTGGAACTGTTGAGGTATTTTAAGTATATCAAGGATGAAAAAGTCAAAAATTAACTTTTTCTAAGTGGATTTCTATAGTCATATAAAGATAGAATTGAGTTTTATGAACCTCGAACACTAGATGAGGCCATAAGAAAGGCCAGGTATTGTAATGATCACAACAAAATGAAACCAAAATTCCATAAGGCATGGAAGGATAAGAAAAATGAGAAGCTTGACGAAAGGAAGAAGGGGTTCAAGCCTCCTCAGTTTAGGAATCAACCAAGGAAGCTACCATAGAGTGCGACTAAGCTGGCTATAATGATGGAAGATAAGCCAAGGGAACAAAGAGAGCTACTTCAATGTTGGGGATGTGGAGAGGACCACATGCTTAGAAATTGTCCACACTAGAATGGGAATGAAAAAAAATCTCACAACGTCTGAGGAGATAAAATCATTGTTAAATTGGAAATGACCATCTCTAGGATCTATGCGGCACTAGAGGACTGCCAAGAAGACCATCATTCAATTGTTGTTGAGTTTGAAGGTAAGATTCCTAGGCAATCTATTTCTATTTTGATTAATCCTAGATCTACTCATAGTCATTTAAGTCCTAAAATTGTTGAGATTTGTGCTCTTAAGAAATCAAAGCATAGAAAATCATGGTTAGTCACTAACCACAGGAACCAAGAGGAAGGTTAGTCCAATGATAGAGCAATTCCCATTGGGAATGGGTGGATTGCCCACTTATGAAAATCTAAATATTTTTCCACTTGGTTCCTATGGTATTCTCGTTGGAATGGATTGGTTAGAAGGACATAGAATCAATATTAATTGTTACAGCAAGGCTTTCAAATGTATTTTTGAAGAAGTAAATCCAAGGGTTGTAGAGGGTATTTCAAATGTAGTTTATGTTAGGAAAATTTCATCCATGTAGATGATGAAATTATGTACGAAAGGGTTCCAATTTTATGTAGCCCGTGTCTTGGAGGAAACTAAAAGTGAAATTCCAAATTTGGAGGACTATCATGTGCTACAAGATTTCAAGGATGTATTCCCTAAGGAATTTCTATGCATACCTCCAAAGAGGTACAGATTTTAAAATTGATCTTGTTCTAGGAGTTGCACAAGCGTCCAAGATGGTTTACAAGGTGAGTAAGCAATAATTATTAGAGTTAAAAATGCAATTCAAATAATTTCTAGAAAATAAGTACATACGTCCAAGTGTGTCTCCATGGGGAGTTCCTGTCCTATCTGTGATGAAGAAAGATTGAACACTCAGTTTATGCATTGGTTACAAATGGTTGAAAAAAGTTACAATGAAGAACAAATACACCTTTCCTCGAATTAATGATATTTTTTATTAAATGAGAAGTCCATAGGAAATTCAAAATTTGACTTGAGGTCTAGTGACCATCAAGTGAGGATCGAAGAAGAAGACATTCACAAGAAATCCTTTATAAGAAGGTATGGGAACTATGAGATTATGGTGGTTTCATTTGATATTACCAATGCACTAGCTACATTTCATGTGCCTCGTGAATAGTATATTCAACCAGTATTTGGACAAGTTTGTTCTTGTTTTCCTAGATGGCATTCTTATTTATTCCAAGGATGAAGAAGAGCATGAAGAGAACTTGAGAATGGATTGTAATTGATAAGGGAGCATAAGTTGTGTGAAAAGCTAAGAAAATGGGATTTCTATAAGAAAAAACATTATTTGGGTCACATTATTTCGGAGGAGGAAATATCAATTGATATCGAGAAGATTGAAGCCATCATGAATCGACCAACCCAAAGGAATGTGACAAAAATGAGATATTTTATGGGTCTCGCTAGTTACTACAAGAGGTTCAGTGAGGTATTCTCCAAAGTCTCTCACCCAATCACTACCTTGCAAAGTTTCAATTGACACTAAAATGTGAGGAGATCTTCCAGATACTGAAGAAGATTCTTAGGAGTGCTCTAATCTTGAAGATTACAAACCCAGAATAGGATTGTGGTGTTCATGGATGCATGTGGTCAAGTAATTGGAGGAGTTCTCATGCAAGATGACCATGTGGTATGTTATGAGTCAAGGAAGTTAAAGGAGCATAAAAATAACTATGACATCCATGATTTAGATCTTGCAACCATAGCGCATTCTTTAAAAATGTGGAGGAACTATTTAATGGGAAGGATATTTGATCTAAGGACAGACTAATGTGGTCTGAAATATTTGCTTGAGTAGTCAAGCTTAATTGCTAGGAAAGCTAGATTGCTGCAATTTTTATGTGCATTTGATTTTGAGATAAAACACATAAGAGATAAGGAGAATAAAGTGGTTGGAGCACTAAGAAGAAAATTACATTCAATATATGTGGTAGCCATTATTACCTTCAAATCATATTTGAGATAGTTGATTACTAATTGTATTACTGAAGATGAACTATATGTCCAAATAAAAAACAAATTATAGCAGTATAATTTTGAAAAAAGGTATGAAGGTTACCATTTGGAAGGTGATGGAATTATTGTTTATAAAAACATAATTTATATTTCAAATGTGGCATACTTGAAGAGAACTGTTATGGATGAAATCCATAAAATTCCATATCCCGACCACCCAGGGTATTAGAAAACAATTTCTATAGGTAGGAAGCAATACTTTTGTCCAATAATGAAGAAGGAAATCTCTGATTATATCTCTAAATGTATTAAATGTCAGCAAGTGAAGGTTTAACATCAACACCTAGAAAGTTTGTTACAACACTTGTTGATTCTAGAATGGAAGTTGTAAGTGATTTCCATGGATTTCATTACAGGTTTACCAATGACTTCTAGGAAGCATGATTTTATTATGGTTGTGGTGGATAAATTATCAAAGGAAGCACATTTTATACTGGTTAAATCCACATATATGACTGATGTTATTGTAAATATTTTCATGAAGGAAATTTCCAGGTTGCATGGATTTCCTAAGGTGATAGTTTCAAACAGAGATTCTTAGTTCACCTCAAACTTTTGGAAATGCCTTTTTGTAGATCTAGGTACCCAGTTGAACTTTAGTACCACCTAGCATCCTCAAACAGATGGGAAAATAGAAAGGGTAAATAAAGTGCTTGAATACATGATTCACATGTATGTGATGAAAAAACCATCAAAGTGGGAAGAGTATCTACATTTGATATACTTTGCATATAACAATGGGAAGCAAGCATTGTTGCGCATGAGTCAATTTGATGCTTTGTATGGAAGAAAATGTAGGAAAATGGTTACTTGGGATAACCTAGTGAATAAAATTCAACTTGGGATTGAATTGCTTAAGGAAATGGAAGAGGAAGTTGCAAAGATTAGGAAGAATTTAAAGGCAACCCAAGATAGAAATAAAGTTTATGCAAATAAAAACATAGTGCATAGGAAGTTTCATGTTGGGGATCACATTTACCTCAGAGTTAGTCCAAGTAAGAGTTCCTTAAAGCTTGGAAGTTGTGCCAAGATATCACCAAGATATTGTGGGCCATTTGAAGTGCTTGAGAGGATAGGACCAGTTGCATATAGAAGTGCATTGCTTGCTAACACTAGAGCTCATAATTGTTTTCATGTTTCTTTTCTTAAGAAGTCTATACATGACCCTAAACATGTTAATAATTGGGATGTGATCCAGGTGGGCCGCAAGGGAGAGTTCCAAATCGATCCACTATGCATCCTAGACAAAAACATAACATTGCTCCAGAACAAAGCCATCGGATAGGTAAAGGTGAAATGGAAGCACTGCAGACACGATGAGGCTACATGGGAGTTGGATAATTCGATGAAGGGTCACCCCTATTTTTTTTCTAAATTTTGAGAAAACACTGAGGATGGTGTTATTCCAACGGAGAGGGGATTGTAATTTCCCTCGGTTTTGACTTGGAATGTATTAAACAAAATTATGTGAATGATGTAATTATGTCAGTGTGGATTACTAGTGTGGCGATCAAGTCCAAGGTCTAACTAGTGAATGGCTAGAAATGTATGGCATAAATATCATATTTGGACTAAATGAATGCGTTATCATGCCAATTCAAAATGTATGTAAGTATTATGTGCACAGATAATAAAATAGTACAAGAATGACTATGTAAAGAGCACCAAAGGGGATATGATTCCACCAAAGGGAAGAAGAAAGGGGTCTTATGGGAAGCTAATCCTTACTGCCAAGTGTCATCCTTAGAACTCACCCAAATTTTTCCATGTGACTTGAATCAACCAATTATCTCCTTCTGGACTATTTCCAAATCACTGAATGCATGTGTGATAGGTCGGTAGGAAAATCACCTCACAAAGTTATGGAAGCATGAAGATGAATGCACTTTTGTAACAGTATTGTCAGCTACCAAGAGTCCTTTCTTCCACTGTCATAAGCCATGTCAATTATCTCGCACAATCATTAGAATCCTATCCTTATGCAGAAGAGAGTCGCATGCACTCAAATTCTCTCACGACTCTCCCATGCACTATTGGAGGTTGCACTATCTCATTCAGATTCTTCTTCATCATTCTTTTATATAGACAAATGCACTCTAGCATTTTCATAAACAGATCCTAACTATGCAGCGCTCTGAATTTTTGCAATCTTATGACTATGTATCACCTAGGAAGTTGAAATTGAGAGTTTGAGTTGTTTAATTAGGAAGGAAATTGATGGTTGTAGGTGAATAGAGAGGCTAGGAAAGATAGGAAACCTTGTCCATTGAGTTCTACTACTCATATATGCTTGAGAATCCATGAATTTAGTCTACAAGTGGTTCTCCAACAACATTTAGCATATTGTTATTTCTCTATACATGTGTTGGAAGTACTTGAAAAGATGGATCACCCAAGAGAACCATGGATTGATGAAAGGGATTCATAACCCAAGAAGGGTGTTACATGGGGTAGGTATTGTGGAAGCCAAGGTTCTGAGAGATGAATGAGATTCTAGTAGATCTTTGTATTAGCAATTAGATAAGCATAGAGAGAAGAATGGGTTGTGGGATATCAGAGAGAAGTCAGTAGTTGTTTCCTTCTCCCTAGTGGCCTCACAGCCCGGCTTGGGGGTGGCCACTCAACAAAAAGAGCATATGTTGAACAAAGTGCCTACGGTTGGGTGGAGAGTCACTTTTACATAACCAGTTGCTTGGATCTACATTGTTTAAGATACATATTCTTGTGTATTTTGAAACTAAAACATTTTACTTGATGTTTCTATCTAATTATGTTGCATATGCATGAATTGTGTGTGTAGATCCATTTTATTTCCACTATGTGTGTTTAATTGCATATGCATACATTCTCTTAGTCTTCTATGAAATAATGATATGGATATTTAAATATTGTAATTATTCCTAAGTCATTTTCTTGAAATGGCTAAGAATTAAATCTCTAGTAAGAAGAATACCTCAAGTTTCCAAGGTCGAAAAGGAAAAATTGGCAGAGAATTGTTGTTAAACAATAAGTTAATTATCGGTTGTCGAGGTACCAATGTCAAAAATTGGAGTTTATAGAATCTTGATAGTGTGTTGCTGACGCTCCAACTAATGATTTACAAGTCAAGGAGTTGTAGCATCCAATTCTTGAGAATAGTTGAAGTCCTGATGCCAAGGTGGTAAGGCTACACAATTGTCGACATCGAAAGGGTCGTAGAAAATTTGTTGCCATCTGGTGTTGAATTCCAAGGTATGACATGTCGATGAAGGGTATTTCAAGATTGGAACATCGAAATTTGAAAGCTGGGATGTTTTGATGGGAACACATTATGCATTCTGACTCCTGACTCTCGACATACCATATATCACCATCAGAGTCAACATGTCACGGAGGTTTTGTTGAGAATCTCTTGTGAGGTTTCAAATTCTGAATTTCAATGTCAGAAAATTTAGGAAGGCCTAGAAAAAAAAGGGAAGTGGAAAATAACTGACACAAATGTTTATATCAGTTAGCACCACTTACATTGTTATTTAATTAGCTTATTAACTCAAATTAAACATTTATTGAGATATTTAGCCATGCCATTTATGTGTTATGAAGGCATGACTATTTGTTGGGCTTTCTAACGATCCTTTCTTTGCTTCATGTCCCAACCTTCCGGTGTGATTAAGGGATGGGGACGTGAGATGGATGTACTTCCTAAAACAAAAAGATGATTTATTTGACTGTCTTCAAGATTTTAAATATCTTGCAACAATCTAGTAATGGGATCAAGATCTATTGGAGAAACCCACCAACAAATCCTCGTCGATAGGGGTTCTCACTCTGTCGACGCCCAACCAGCGCAATCTCCCTGAACACCAGCCTAGACCAGTTTTACCCTGCTCAGCAACATCCACAGAGTAGACGAAGTCTCACCTAAAATGTTCAAGCGTGAGCTATCGAAACTAAGTTTCCAGTAGTGGGGATGAAGGATATGGGGATCTGACGGGGAGACACCATAACTGCTAGATCCAGAGCTTTCCATTCAACATTAAGTCATTTCCACAACTTGCATAGTGCATCAAGATCTATGCAGACATTATTGATTCATTTCCACAGCATCATACAGTTGTCATAATATCGCTAATACCGCAGCATTGTTCATAAAACATACCAACTCATAGTGCAATAGAACGTAACATAAATTAAAATAGATCGCATCAATATAGCAAAAAGAGATTAAATCACAGCAGCATCATAACAAAACAGGTTGCAACATCATAACAGATTAGATCGCAGCAGTGATGACAGACAATATTTGTGCAACAACTGTCATATCATATGAATGTTGCGCAAAGGATTTGAATTACACAATTCTTCTCCAAAACCGGAGACTGCATACATTAGGAAAAACCCAGATAAATCGCAGATACACAGGAAATTATTCAAAAACCAGATCGCACTGGAACTTATGTGATAATTATCCTCTGATGCAATTCCCCTATGATGGTCATGATCCTCTTTCTCCCTTTTCTTTCCCTTCCCTATCTACCTGCAAAACTAGATCTATAAATAGGCTTGTGCCTTTACATTGAGGGTCTACTTCTAACTAACTTATAACTGCTAATGACCTATTGCAACAAAACTTGGTCAAATAATATATAAAATATTCAAAGCGGTTATTCTTCCACCCATCGCACTAATCTGGCCTTGTGCAGTACTGCGTGAGCTTGTGCATCTGCCTCTACGCTGCGCAACTCACTTACCAAAACCCCTGCCAACAAGATCCTACGCACAAATAATGGTCGATAGTATGTCAATAAATAAATACATAAGCTATGCTTTGCACCTAGTATAGAGCTACAACATGCCATTCCTTCAAATTAGAGGAATTTTGAGGTCTAAAATGGACCTCCTAAGGAAAATAATAAAATAATAGTTAAAATAATAAAATAATATTCATTAATTTTGGAGTAAAAAAGAAAAGTATTTTTTTTGTTTGTATTTTCGACATAACTTGTGTTTTTACTCAAAATTTCAATTGAGAGAGCTCATTGGATGCGGAATTTGATTCCACATATAATAAGCACCGACTCTGCATACTTTTGACGGACCCCACTACCCCAAAAACAAGAAATACCTAAAAAATCGTGATGATATCATGGAAAAAACGTGAAAAATGTCATCATCACGTTTTTTCAAGTATTTCTTGTTTTTGGGGTAGAGGGTTCCATCAAAAGTATGCATAGTGGGTGTTTGTTGGATGCAGAATCAAATTCTGCATCAAACGAGCTCTCCCGGTCAAAATTTGAGTAAAAACACAGGGAGATATGTCGAAAATACAAACAAAAAAAGTAGTTTTTTTTATGACAAATATGTCAATTCAACCATTATGGTTGACTCATTTCATTGGAATTATATTGGTTCTTGAATTCCAAATCACAAGAACTTATTGTTAGCACATTTTCTTACAAGGCCCATTTTAGACACCAAATTTCCTCTAATTATACTCCATAGTAGAATGGGGTTGCAGAGCAGAAAAAACTACACATTAAAATAATTGGGAAATTCCATGTTGTAGTCAAAGAATATTCCTTCAAAATTATGGGTTGAGCCCATAAATTGTTCAAATTAAATTCAAAATAGATTACCTCACAAAAATTTAAAATGGGTTACTCCCTTTGAATCCTGGACTATTGAAAAAACAACAATAAAACACTTCAAGGTATTTAGATCATGTGCTTGAGCTCATATTCCTTTCAAGAAAAGGGGGGCCCGCTCAAAGTGAGGATTTCCCTTTTGTGGGATATCTTGAAGGGATAAAAGGTTGTAGTATTTTGAATATTCATAATGAAAAAATATTTATCAAAAGAAGTGTTAAATTGATGAAATTCTTAAACCTAGTTCATCTCTTGATGCACCACTAGTTATTCAAAATGAATTATCTAATTTTTATTCTAATGCTTCAAATGAAATTTCATATTTATATACATCTTCAGATTATCATACACATGATGATCAGGATTCAGCAAATCAAAGTGTTGCAGACCCAATAATTCATCCTTGTTGGGAAAAGTAACCACTAGAAGTAGCCAGTGAACTAGTAGGTGATCATGTCGATACTCGAAGAACTCGTTTAGAGTTTCATGCTACCACACACTCTTGTAGAAATAGAGCCATTGATTCCTAGAAATTGCTACATTTTTTCCACATGTGATCCTCAACCTCATGGGAAATTCCTTGGAAATCCTCAATGGGAGGTTTTCATGGATTAGGAATATCAAACATTCATGAAAATAAAACTTGGGATTCGGTACCTCTTCATAAAGGGAGGAAATTGATTCAATGCAAATGGATTTATAAGACCAAGATGAAATAAAATGGACCTATCATCAAGTACAAAGAAATATTTGTGTCCAAATGATTATCTAATATACATCATTAGAGGAAATTTCACCTTAAAATGGGCCTCCTAAAAAAAATTACTGAAACAATAGTTAAAATAATAAAATAATATTTATTAATTTTGAAGGAAGAAAAGAAAAAAACTATTTTTTTGTTTGTGTTTTCGACATATCTCCCCGTGTTTTTACTCAAATTTCGATCGAGAGAGCTCGTTGGATGTGGAATCAAATTTTGCATCCAAAGAGTACCCACTCCGCATACTTTTGACGGACCCCGCTACCCCAAAAACAAGAAATACCTGGAAAAAACGTGATGATGATGTCATCATCATGTTTTTTCAGGTATTTCTTGTTTTTTGGGTAGCAGGGTCCATCAAAAGTATGCAGAGTGGGTACTCATTGGATGCAGAATTTAATTCCGTATCCAATGATCTCTTCTGATCGAAATTTGAGTAAAAACACGGGGAGATATGTCGAAAATACAAACAAAAAAAGTAGTTTTTTTTTATGATACCTATCCCCAAATTTATATTAAAAAAGTGTTTAAGACCTATACGGTATTTCAATTTTAAAGCAATTTCATTGGCTAACACATGATGACATGGAATTTGAGTTAAAGTTAAAAGGCCCATTTTGAGTTGAAATTTTCTCTAATGGGAATTAACTACACATAAACCTTTTCTTAAGTTGTAAATATGGATTCATTTCAACGTCTTCTTACCTTAGCAACTGCACAGAATTGGGAGATTCATCACATGGATTTGAAAAGTGATTTTCTTCATGGTGACCTTGAATATGATATCTACGTGGAGCAGACACCAGGGTAAATTCAAGATTCATATTTGGTATGTAGACTGAGGAAATAATTATATGGACTAAAACAAGTTGCTCGAGCTTGGTAAGAAAAAACAGATTCTTTTCTTTTGTCCAAAAAAATTTCAAGATGTAATTCATATCCTAATGTGTATATGATTCAAGAATAAAAATAGATGTTACTTGTTTTACTATATGTTGATGATATCCTCATCACTAGGAGATCCACTACCTCAATTGCATGGTTCAAATATATTGTGCATGATAGATTCTACATGACCGACTAAGGACTGTTACAGTTATTTCTTGGACTCCAAATCACCCAATCATATTTGTGAGTCACCTTAACATAGTCAGAGTATGCCAAATATATTATCACAACTCAAAATGGATGATTTCAAACCAACTACATTCCCTTTCCTTTCTGTAGTTCATCTTGAAGATGGAAATACTACACCATTGGTTGACTGTACCTTGTATCGATAGTTACTTGGGAGCCTTCTTTATATTACACACAATCAACTAGATATCTCATTTGCAGTTGGGAAAGTCTCCATATACATGCAAGAACCACATGATTTTCATTGGAACACTTCCAAACGAATACTCTATTATGTGAAGGGGTCATATGATTATGGGATTCACTATGCGCTAGGTTGCAAAATTAACTTAGTTTGATACACAAATTCTGATTGGGATGGTGATGGGATAGATCGTAAGTCCACCTATGGTTACTTCTTTAGTTTTGGATCGAGACCTATATATTGATCAAGTAATAATCAACCAACTATTGCACTATCAATAGAGAAAGCAAAGTACAAAGGAGAAGTAAATTCTACAACACAAGCACTTTGGTTGCAACATATTCTTATTGAGTTTTGGATAGCGTTTCATAGGACTAGCATCATATTTTTTTACATTCAGGGAGTCATTGAGATTTCAAGAGAGTTTGTTTAGCGCCAACATATCAAGCACATACAGATCCATATACACTATATGAAAGGGTTGATTCATGATCGACTCATATATTTGTAGTTCTTTCCTTCTTCTGAGCAGATTGCAGACATCTTCACCAATTATTTTACTAGGATAGTATTCATCCAATTGAGAGCTTCCTTGGGAGTAAAAGAATTTTCAGAGGAGACTATTTAAAACCTTCTTCTCACATTCTCTTTTTACATTATGTTTTATTTTTTATTTACAGGCGGATTCCCATTAGGTTTTTCCTTCTTTCCCATTTTATAGAGAATATTTTTATGTACATGGGTACCTATTATGGATGAAAATTGTCGGGACCCCTTTTTCACTTAGTTGTTTTTTTCTAGTAAGGCTTATGGGGGGTGTTAGGGTAAATAACCCTTGTACAACATGCCATGATGAGCTTAGTGGGTCAAACCACACTCAAACTCACTTCTTAAGTCAACAATGAGTCAAAACTTAAATTTGGGGATTCCTTCCTTAATTTGGGGGCGCATTCCGTGATTTGGGGGAGTTACTCCCTAATTTAAGGAAGATTCTTAGTTAGGACTAAACTTTCTCCACTAATTTAGTCATAAAATGGTCACTAACTCACCTAAACACTCATTATCACCCTAGTTAGGTCGATAGAGCTATATTTTGAGTATTTTAAGGGATTTGCATGATATGATTCAGCTATACTGAGTGATCAGCAAGTACCTTAGTCAGGTAAATCAGTCTAGGTGTGCATGGATGACTAATAGAGGTTATTTTCTCTAAAGTAATCTTGATTATCCTTCTCTACATGGCATGGACAATTCAAATTTCCTTCCAGCCAACCTAATTCAAATTGTTTCTCTATATATTCTAGCTTTTTCCATTCATTCATTAACCATGAGTTATATAATTGTTCCCTCTTCTCTCCAAAATTTTATTGTGTGATGTTATTAAGTAATGCATAATTGTTAATGCTTGATTTGATCTTCACTCTATATCTTGTTCTCTTATGCACCTAGATCCATGAATGCACAAGGAAGATAGTGCTTGGTGTGTGGCAACCATATGCATGAGTGTGCATAGTGTCTTTTGCCATGTGTCTACCTATCCATGGATAATGTGGGTGTGTTACTATGGAAATCACACATTTCCAATGTTACATTTTATTCAAATGTGGACCCATCTTTTATTCTATAAAAAATATATGGAGGTCTCTTTAAAAAAAAGTAGTAATTATGATTGTTCTTTGAGTTTTAATGGGAAGTTATGTGATTGCTAATACACATTTATAACTTGTTGTTATTGGCTTGCAGATTTAGTATTTCTCATATCTACCCCCTATCACTTGCATTATAGATATGAAATTATGATGTACAGTTTCTACAATCCTAAAATATAGCATATTCTTTTAATTTTAAAAAATTTGAAGGTTCAAATGGTTTGTTTTTCAATTTCTCAGTTTCAACTATAAGGTAAAATATTTGAGTGAATATATGCTATCATGACTTATAAAAGTTGAAAAACATTAGGTTCCATGTTTGTAATCCATTTCTTCCTATCCATGAGACCTATTGGTATCAAGGATAAATTGGAGTCCAAGGATTTCATCTTGGTTAATGACGACTAGTAAGCATGACATTTGTTGTTGTTGTGCCAAGGATTTTTTTTGGTGTAACGTCATTTATTTGTATCATACTTAAATCATTCTTCTTCTTCACATGATGCTTATACAGGTTTTCTTAAGTTTGATTATCCTTGCTTTGTCATTTATCATGATATTTAGGTTTACTTTATCCTTGCTTAGTTATAAATTTAGTAACCCCAAACTCTTTCTTACCCTTATCCTAAAAATAAATCTTCTTTCCTGGAAGTATAATGGTAAGTTTGTCCTAGTGAATTGATGTTCAAAAACTACATTTATGCTTATATGTATTTTTTAAAAACAAGTGTCACTTGTAGTTTTTTATACCCAGCTTTGCACACAAGGTATGAAAGTAAATGGTGTACTTTGACACAATAAAGTCTTTACCCAAATGAAAGATTATCCATTTCATGTATTGATATTGATCATTTCAAAAAGTTAAATACTCCCCCTTGAGCACATCAACAAAATCCTCCCAAGTGGGTTATATCTCATACACTCTAAAGTCATCTCCAGAATGTTGTGTGCATGTACCACCATTTTTTAACATGGGGAAGGGAATTTAGAAGTGTGAAGGTAATATTCCCATCCTTGAAAAGTTTATAAAGAGATAAAGTATATAATAATATCTATAAAGCTTCTACATCCCCTTCAAATAAAGGGATATCAAACTTTAACTTAAACCTTGAAGGGTGTAATTTCTTCAAAAGCATTTCTTGTTGAAGGTTCCTATATTAATGTTAGGATTCACAGAAGGATTTAGGTGAAAATATTCATCATTTCATTCCTTTGTCGCTCAAAATATTCCTAGAACAATAATTTGATATGATCTCCTACTTCATTGTCTTTCTTTTCATGTGCATCATGAGGCTATTTGGGATAGAGAGAAGGACCTTCATCATTATTAGTTATATTTATGTCCAACTCCCTATACTCTATACTTATGGGGGACATGCATAGAAAACAATATAGATGATATTTCTCTAATACCATCAATCCAAATAATGTAGAACAGAAGAACGCATAACATTAACAAAAAACAACAAGAATGAGATATAGGGAGAGCTAGTTTATATTAATTAAACAATGGTTAAAAACAATGTACAATAATAATGTCTAGAATGGTGGTATCTAATTTTGAAAAATAATGTTTCTTCCATGCTCATTCACAAAAAACTTATAACAAGAGGCTAAAACTACATTTTATAATAATGTAAAAAGCCTTAAGAGGATAAAATCCTAAGGTGTATGAATCCAAAACCTATTATGAAGTTATGGTTGAGGGTGATGTTGAGTTGGATGAAACTGAGGTATATGAAAAAATGGGATCCTTGCCGAAACCATCAATTTTCACTCATTTCTCCTTTTTAAGGCTTATTTCTCTCATTGGAAAGAGAATTTGCAAAATTATTAGGATTCCCTTCATTTAGGAATTATAACTGTCAAAAACACATGGAAAGGAACTAAAAATTATGTCAAAATATGTAACTCGAAAATTGTGAAAAAATGTTTGTATTATGATTATTTCTAGGATGACCTCAAATGATCTAATGAATTAGGTTGGATGAAATAATAGTTAACTATTTGGTGTGGATAAAGGTGGATGCAACCTATTTTTAATAGTTTAATTCACTTTTCACTGCAAGCTATTGATCCTTTCCAGTTCCTAGCAAATATTTATGTCTAACGAAAGAGTTAGTGAAGTTGAAAGACTTCGTGGTTTGAATAGGGAACCAGTTACTCAAGATGCATCTACTAGTTCTTATCAAATTATGAGTTTCCTATTGCTTAATGCTGAAATGGGTACTCTCACGAATCTTCTGTCGTCTCCTGACCATGAAATCCAAGATTTATATATGTGTCTTAGATCTGAACTTCTGGATTTCTTGCATTCCAGATTTGATCAAGATAAGTATCAAATCATAGAATCTATGGTCACGAGAAAGTTCATCAAAAAACTATTTATGCCATTGATTTATGCTAAGATAGTTATAACCATGGCTAGTGATATTCGTAAGTCTTTTGGGTCTTTGCTGAATGCTAAGTATTACTATCAAATTGCTAAAATGTGCCATAACTTTTGGATCAATAAATATCCAGAAATAGTAAACATAATGAGGTTAATTAACCTACTTAGTTGGTTTTGTTCTTTCTTGGGTCAACAAGTGCTCTATAGTGTACCGTACTTCACAATTGTGTAGGATTATACGCATTGGGATAAAGCTAATATCTGGGTCTATGATAGAATGTGCAAGAAGAGAAGTAGGGTTACTCTACAAGTGCCTACGTTGGATAGGGATAAACGCAAGACTCAAGTTGCTACCTGCGTCAACTTTATTCATCAAAGAGATGATTTTATTGCCATGAAAGTAGTGGAGCAATTGAATTTTAAAAAATCATCAGTATCTACTGTACATGATAATTTCATCACAACATCTATTTTCACTACATGGGTTCCCAAAATTTATACACAAGTTTTTATGGATATGGGTACTCCACTTTTTATAATAAATGCATATATTCATATGAATATGATCCTACCAACAATATGCTCTAACAAGTTGAATGATTCAATTCTTGGTTCTTATGTGAATGATCCTATTTATGTTTCTTATCTTAGAACTCAATTAATATCTTAGGAACCTAAGATTTTGAGTAAAAAAGAGAAGAATAAATGGTCTCAAAAGATAGATGATACTGTTAGTTGTTACGAGAAATATGTCAATTCTGTGGGTGGGATGCGTCATCACGGGGACTTCACTTAGTGAACCTCTCACATAGCACGTGCGATCGTGGGATATTAAAGAATACCCTTAATTTCGAGAGATATTGACCCAAACTCTTTTTGTTGAAACCCCCTCCCAATACTTAAAACCTCCTCCCCACCCCTTTTTATACCTCAATCCTTATAAACCACCCTACACACCCCCACCTTAACCCCTCACCCCCCCAATACCTGCAATATATTGGTTCGATTAATTATAATTTTAAAACCCACAATATGAACTAACGTGATAGGATATTGGCCAACAAGTGAAGCCCCCGTGTGCGTCATGCAGAGAAGTGGAATGAATTTCAAGATCTTCTAAAGAGCTAGGATTCTCTTGGGTGTATAAGTATAAGTAAATAATCAATTTGGTAGATTGAATTTTAGATGGAATTTGATTCATAACTGAGCATTACTAGAAAAAAGTGGATTGTGAATTCATTACCCAAATTGTATCGTCAACTTAGGACTTACACATTTTCGCATATTATGTAATCATTTCTAACTTTAGTGGTGTATTTAAAATTGAGTTGATAATAAGGGACTCGAAATTGCTTTCAAATGGGAGAGGATGCTACCTTGGATGCTTCTATCCTTGTTTTAGGTGTTGTTGACTCGTGTATGCTTGCTTTGCTGACTCCATATCTTTTTATCTTACCTATGTATCTATTGCTGGTGGTTCAACTTAATTAAAAGGAAATGGGTAATCTTCAACAGGAACAAGGTCATCGCTATTCTAACTGGTGTTCTGATAGCAGTTCACGTAGGGGGTATGACCTTTGAATTCTAATAGGAGAATCTCTTATCTTCCATTCGAGTAAGTGTGTACTGGCTTGTGATCCTACAAGTCCGATGAGTTAACAGGCTGGACTTCATGTCATCACATGATAGCAGTGGATCCTCTCTTTAGTTTCAAAACCTATTGATCCAAGACCAGTAGCAATGAAAAAGTTAGTGTCATGACTAGGTTCAGTTGATCCAGCACCAATTGCATATTTATTTTACCTAGTATTTATACCACCTCGCCTAGTTTCATCGTGCTCCTTCTTATCCCGCTAAAGGCTCACTGGGGTCTCTCATTGGCAGAGTTGGGAGTGTATTAGAGTTATATATGATGATGCAGTTCTAGTTTATTTCATTTATCTGGAAAGAGATTTAGCAGCAGTGGTACAGGCATAGGCATTTGAATATAAACCAATGAATGATCCAAATTTTTACTTTATTGACCCAGAACCATAATTAGTTTAATCTGTTCCAGGAGCATAAAAAGTAGCTAGAGAGGTTTCATATTGAGTTTAATTTAGAGCATAACTCATTTAATAAATGCCACCCGTAGCAAAGCCACGAGCAGGAGTAAGGCCATCAACTGGAACCAGCCACAAAGAAAGCAGGAGTAGGGACAATTGAGCCTGTTTACCCACAAGAAAGGCAGGAGTAGGGTCTGAAACTACTGATGCTTCTGATGATGATGCTGGTGATACTTCTTCCACCTATAGCTACAAGGTCAAATGCGGCCACTTGGTAAATGGGTGCTTGGTAAATGAGCACTGGAGTTGGATTCGAATGAAGGTCGTATGGATGTCGCTCTCTATATACTGATGTTTCTGGAACTACTGAATATTTTGAATAACAATCATGAACATCCTATATATACTGGTATGTATACGCTAGATTTGGCTAGGTGGGGCTAGCATGGGGGTAGTGACTACACTATTGACTCCCACCCACAACCGGAAGTAGATTTCTGTCTACTGGCTAAGGAGATGGAACTAATAAAAGTGTTGCTGGTCCTTGATATTGATCTGTACGATATGCTAGCTTTGGATCTCTTCTATATACATCATTTTTGCACAATCAACTAGATCATTTATTATTGACGTAAAGATGCTGCTGGGTCAACTCCAATTCCTGCTACCCTTACTTGTAGGCATGCCAGACCAAGGAAAAGTGGTGGATAAGATAAATCAAGAGAATAATCAACAGAATGTGCCTACTTAGTAAACCGATTCCTCAAAAGGTGGTTATTCTAAAGTTTATTCTTAGGCTATGGGTAGTGTTGGATAAACATAATCAACTGCTACATCAACGACTTACTTAGCTACTGGATATACTGGTACCGAATCTACTGGATTTTCCTTTTCTACCTCTGCTACTGGTGCCTTTGTCTTGACATAATTCATATCATCAGTAGTAGCCTATGTCGAAACATTAATGGACTAGAGCTTAGGAGGGCTTTGGTTTGGGTACAAAGTGGGGTGTTTACCAGGCACGAAATGATGTTGGAATGATGCTACATTGCTTGGGCTGGTTATTTCGGTTATTTCGGTGCAAAATGGTTGTTAGCGGGAGATTAGCGAGGACTGGCGATGGTAAAGCCCACTCTACTAAGTAACTACTAGACCCGAAAGCACGTAGCACCAGAGCGGGACACGTAGCTTATGAAGATGAAAGTAGACCTGTAACTCAATATTCAACCGTTGCTTCTATCTATATATAGCTTTGATGATGCTTGCTCAAATGTGGGTCAATGAGCTATGTAGTAAAAAAGATATGCCTCTCTCTGTCCCTAACCAATACCTCTATGACCTTAACTGCAGGGTCTACTAGGGGGTAAACTTCCTTTATTGCTTGTGTCTACGCCTTTGCTACATGATTTAATATCGATATAGGGGAGAGGAAATGGATTTTCTATCTATAACTATAGTTCTTCCTATACAATGTGTAAGTGGTTTCAAGTAGAAACCCCGCCCGAGGAAACCATTGTCTTTTATTAATATTGAATGGGAACTAGAAGGAGTGCTTTAATGGTGTCTACTACTGGGTTTTGATCAACATCTAGCTACCTATGTCCCGCTAATGGATAAACTAATTAGTTAACTAGATCAATGTAATTATCAACTAGGACTGGGTAAAATGCAACTGATGAACAAATAACTGGCTTTGGAGCTACTGCCTAAACCACTACCTCTTCCAATTGGTCAACTCAAACCACTGCTTAGCCAACAAAGTCAACTGAGTAAACTAGATCCACCACTATAATTAATACTTGCAACTCCAACTTTCGCTCTCACCTTGGCTACTTGCTCTAGAAATTCTAGGGGTGGTTCAATTGTTGGGTCTACTCAATCTAAAGCTACAACTGGAGGAGACTTCCCTATTTTTGAAACAAGAATATATAGATCTATTATGGATGGGATATATTGAATATATGGGGTATATATCAATTGCATATAAATATTTTATCATTTTAAATAAATAAGAGTTTAAAAATTGGTAACTAGCAATGGATTGTAACTATAAATTTACGAGAGCCCCACCTCGTAACGAAGTAAATCCCCTTACCGAAGGAGAATCAATCCAATAGACAGAGAAAAATGGTAACTAGATAGAAACTAACCTGATATAGACCTGGCAAAACTCATTAACGAGAGGACGATAACTAGATAAAGATATACCTTGCAAAGCCCCTTAACAATATTTATTACAGAAGACACTTCCTTTCGGAGTTACAGAGGACACCTCAAAGCAAGGTCAAGCATAGCACATTACAAGCTTTATTTTTCCTAGCCCACATTCTCATGCTCGCTCTTACTGCACGAAGTATTGTTCTAAAAGTAGAAGGTGGTTCTAAAAAGAAAGTTGACTACCCCTTCAAATAAGGAAAAGGAGGTTAGAGACATTAAGTCAACTACTTACCTTTTCAATTCAACACAATGCCAAGTTATTTAATTCAAATTTGCCATACCTACTAGTTTATTGCATAGATATTTACTAGGATAAGGTCCATTAGAGGAAATTTCAACTCAAAATGGGCCTCCTAAAAAGAATTAATAAAATAATAGTTAAAATAATAAATAAATGTAAAAGGGCATCTACACACTCATGTGATTATGTGAGGTGTCCCTTAGTTAGTTTCAGTAATGGTAAATTAGTTGTTACTCTTTGGATATTTAAAT
>LPNX010742836.1:219344-258880 GCA_001517045.1 Pseudotsuga menziesii
AGGTGATTGTTTATTCTAGTGACATAAGGTGCTTTCTTTTTTTAATTATTGGAGCTATAAGGTTTTCATAATACACATCTTCTGGAGTTATAAGGTGTTTTTTTTTTACAATGTCTAAAGTTGTAAGTCTTTTTAATGAATCTGACAAGTCAGAAGGATCAAAAAATTATGAAGTTTGGAGTCGTCATATTCAAAGCACTCTTATTTACAATGAGTTGTGGAAGGGTGTCTGTAATGCTCAGCCTACCAAACCGACTAATCATGATCAGCTTGCAAAGTGGGAACTAAAAGATGAGAAGGCCTTAGCATTCATTCACAGTACTATTTCTGATGATATTTATGTGCATATTGAAAATAGTTCTGATGCGTGGTCAGCTTGTAAGACATTGAAAGATTTATTTGATTCTCAGAGTGAAGCTAAGAAAATCGATTTTCAATTGAAGTTGTTTCAACAAAAATTGTCTTCAGGAGGCGATGTCATGGAGTACATTTCTAGATTGAAAAATATCAAATAAGAAATTTCAAGAGCTGGTTTTGGTAAAATTGAGGATAGCATGATGGTGACTATTTTGATCGCAGGATTGCCTGAGACATATAAGCATTTTTTGGAAACTTTACAGATTACAAATAAATTAAATTAAATTACTTTTGACGAACTAAGTGGATTCTTTCCACACATGACAAAAATTTTGGTAAAACAAAGCAAGCAGGAGAAGATGTTTTGGTCGCAAGTACCAGCAAACAGTCTTCAGATAATCATCAAAAGAGCAATGATCATAAAGTTTTTCAAAATTCAAACAGAGGTTGTGGTCAGGGTTTTGGAAGAGGAAGAGGCCGCGGAAGAGGAAGAGGAAGAAATCAGGGAAGAGGTTCTAAAGAATCAAAAAGTACACAATCATAGTTTTTTGGAAGAGGAAGAGGTTCAAAAAACCAACAGGTCTCTAGAAGAGGAAGAGGTAATAAACAGGTCACATGTTTTCATTGTAATAGAGTCAGACATTATTCTTCAGATTGTAGAGTTTCATTTGAAAAAATTCTAAAAGAAAGAGAATCCAAAGAATCTTCATCAGCGGCACATTATGCTCATGCAGACGATAGTGAAAATTGTGAATATGTTTTTACAACACTTGAACAATCAGAATCAATGAATTTTGTTCAAGTTCATTAGTTGGAATCAGCGAATTTTGTTTAGTCTTCTTATTGTTTCAAAAATGATTTTGAAGATACTTGGATTATGGATACAGGGGCTACTCAGCATATGACATACAGGAAAGATTTATTTTGGAGTTATGAAGATTGTCATTTAAATTCAATTTTTCTTGCAGATGATTCTATTCATTTACCACAGGGAAAAGGAATAGTCAAGGTTGAATTGCCAGGAATTGGAGAAAGATTGATTTCTAATGTTTGGTATGTGCCTACATTTACGAAAATTTTGTTGTCTTTAGTTGTCATTCACCAATTAGGACATCAAATTGTAATGGAAGATGGTATCCTTTTGGTTAATTCAAAAAAGGATGCATACAAAATAGTTATAACAGGTTATGAAGACGGAAAGCTTCTCAGGATGAAGGGAACAGTCATTCCTAGATCAAAGGAACATTTGAAGGAATTTGCAGGTTTAGTTGAAACTGATGTTTCACCTATCAGATTGTGGCACATTCGTTTTGGGCACTTGAATGTTGATAGTCTTGTACAGCTCCAACAACAAGGAATGGTAAAGGGGTTTCCTACTTTTCAGAAGGAAAATGCAAATTGTGAAGCTTGCATTTATGGCAAACAGAGAAGGACAGCTTTTTCAAAAAGCACTTGGAGAGCAACAAGGAGATTACACCTTGTTCATAGTGATGTTTGTGGTCCTTTGGAAACTTCACTTGGTGGTTGTAAATATTTTTTGTTGTTTATTGATGATTTTAGCAGGATGGTTTGGGTGTATTTCTTGAAGGAAAAATCAGAAGTGTTTGAAAAGTTTCAGTCATTTCAGAATTTGGTTGAAATAGTGACAAAGGAAAAGATTGCAACTTTGAGAACTGATAATGGTGGTGAGTTTACATCAAATCATTTTTTGACTTACTGGTAGGAAAAAGGGATTAAAAGACAGTTGACCAATTTTTATACTCCACAGCAAAATGGAGTATCAAAAAGGATGAATCATACTTTATTGGGCATGGCTAGAGCAATGTTATTTTTCAAAGGGTTGAATTCATGTTATTGGGTAGAAGCAGTTCATACAGTAGTTTATCTAAGGAATCGATCTCCTTCATCATCACTTGATGGAATAACTCCTTTTGAGGCTTGGTATGGATTCAAACCTATGGTCAAACATTTGAGAGTTTTTGGTTCAGCTTGTTATGCACTTGTCCCAAAAGAAAAGCAAAAGAAGTTAGAGTCTAGAAGTGTTAAGTGCATGTTGATTGGTTATTCCGATGACAAAAAGGGGTATAGGATTCTCTCAAATGGAAAGTTTATTGTCAGCAGGGATGTGATTTTTGATGAAATAGAAAGTTTAAGTGTAGAAGAGGTTGAAAAACAACTTAGTCACTTAGAAGAAAAAGTAACTAAGGAACAATTAAGGATGCAACACATAAACAAGACAACGAATGAACAATGGTTTGATCTCACTTCAGAAGTACAGGATGATAAACAGGTTGAAGACACCTTGAAACAGGTTGAAGATACTTTGAATTCTTCACAAGTTAAATTGGATGATTCAAATCAAGTTAACATTGAAAAGAAGAAGGCAACTAAGTTGCTTCAGGATGTGAAGTCTGATGAAAAAGGCAAAACAGGTACAAGGAGTTCTAATATGGATTCAGAAAATTTTGCTCTTTCAGTTGTTGAACTAGCTACTTTAATGAAGCAGTTAAGTATGATGAATGGAAAATGGCCATGCAAAATGAGTATGATGCAGTAATGAAGAATCAGACTTGGAAAATTGTTGATTGTCCACATGATGTTAAACCCATTGGTTGTAAGTGGGTTTACAGAATTAAGTACAAAGCAGATGGAGATATTGATAAATATAAGGAAAAATTGGTGGCAAAGGGTTTTTCTCAGAAAGAAGGGATTGATTATGAAGAAACTTTTGCTCCAATAGCGAAATGGAATACTATCAGGATTGTGCTAGCTTTAGCTGCACAAAATGGATGGAAAGTGCATCAACGGGATGTAAAAAGTGCATTTCTAAACAGTGATTTGTAAGAGGATGTTTATATGACTCAACCTCCTAGTTTTGAGGTTCCGAGGAAAGAAAATCAAGTTTGTAAATTGGTTAAGGCATTGTATGGATTGAAACAGGCTCCCAGAGCTTAGCATGCAAAAATGGATGCCTACCTACAGAAAGTTGCTTTTCTTCGTAGTGAGTCAGATGATACTTTGTATGTTTGAATCCAAGAAAACAACTTAGTCATCTTGGTTATGTATGTTCATGATTTGCTCATAACAAGTAACAATAATGATCATATATTTCATGTTAAGTAAGAACTTCAAACAGATTTTGAAATGATAGACTTGGGATTACTTCATTACTATCTTGAAGTTGAAGTAAAGTAGCAAGAAGGAAGCATATTTATTTCTCAAGCTAAGTATATTTTAGGATTATTGAAGAAGTTTGGAATGGAGGAATGTAAAGCAGTGATTACCCCCATGAATAAAAATTTAAAACTTTCTAAGTTTGAAGGGGGCGAACATGTAAATTGTACTGGATATCGACAGTTAATTGGATGTTTCATTTACTTGATGAATACTCATCCTGATCTATCTTATGCAGTCAGCATACTTTCTAGATATATGCAGGAACCTAGAGAAAATCATTGGAATGCAGCAAAAAGGGTGTTAAGGTATCTTCAAGGAACAAAGGATTTTGGACTTGAGTTTAAAAGGAACAAAAATTTCAAGCTTGTTGGCTATTTAGATGGGAATTTTTCTAGAGATGTTGATGACAGGGCATCTACTTTAGGTTACTTAATGAATATCGGATCACCTGCAGTGGCATGGAGTTGTAAAAAGTAGGATACAATTGTGAATTCTATAGCAGATGCAGAATATATTTCAGCTTGGGAAGCCGCTTGTGAGATAGTTTGGTTAAGAAGGATTTTGCAAGACCTCAAATTTGATCAGAAAGAAGCAACTTCATTTTTTATTGATAATCAGTCAGCAATCAAGTTATCCAAAAATCATGTTTTTCATTCAAAGACTAAGCATGTGGATACTAAGTATCATTACATTCAAGCTCTTGTCAGCAAATAAATCATCAAGCCAAAGTATTGTCCATCAGAAGATCAAACTGTAGATATTTTTACAAAATCTCTTGGAAGGGTCAAATTTGATAAGTTTAGAAATGAACTTGGTATTTGTTCAAAAGAATTTTTGGATCAAAGGGGGGATTGTTAAGAATTATGATACAAAATGTTATGATTAGAAGTTTAGTTTAATAAATGTAAAAGGGCATCTACACACTCACGTTATTATGTGAGGTGTCCCTTAGTTAGTTTCAGTAACGGTAAATTAGTTGTTACTCTTTGGATATTTAAATCCATCAAGTTTTCCATGTGAGGTAATCTTTCAGGACTTAGCCCTCACATCTCTGTGATGTAATTATTTTCCTTCTTCATTAATAAAGTTATGTGTCTGAGGACACTTTGTCAAAGAGCTTGTATTTTTTATATTGACAAGTTTTGTTTCGGGGTAGGTTTCCAGGCATTGGGAGCAACTTGTAGTCTTTTGAAGTTTATTCGATCTCTGGATTGGTCAGAGTGGACTCATTCTGGGCTAGATCTCCCCGTACTTTTAATTGTGGGTTCCGTACCCATTAGCATGGGGTTACTATCGATACATGCATTAGTAATTTGAATCTACCGGCCGCTCCTCCTATCACATGGCTGGTACGTACTCATTATCTAGGAATTACCTGGAATAACTACAAGAGCATAGGGACCATTTGATACATTGGGGCAAATAATTGATTGGGGCCATGTCTTTACTTTGTACATCTCGCGTTTGTGTTGGTCCCGACGCACCTTACTTTGTTATCGCTTCTGACCCACCTAACATTTTTTCCAGTTTCATATGCACCTTACCTTATTATATTTATTTATTTTGTTTGTCATGTATCTTGGTATTGTTCCAGTTCCTGCCGCATATCTTTGTCCAGATAGGGAAAGAATTGATGATTTAGCATATATATCAGAGAATAGATTAGAATCATGTACAAACTTTGAGGTTGATCTGGATTTATGTGTTAAAAAAATGAAATAAAAAAGATAACATCATAATCACATACATTTTGCAAAGATAACACAGATACAGTAAACACATATTCTATTAAATAGTAGAAATAGAACAGACTGTAATACAATAGTTAGAATGGTGGTAGCTATCTCTGAGAAGAGATGTGACTGCTACGCTTATCCATGCAATGTTGGATACAAAATGAGTCCAAAGGGGCCTATTTATAATAAGAATGAGGGTGAGAACCCCAACAGTCCAAAATGTAACCCTAGAAGATGAACCGTCATAAAGTTTGCGGCCCCAAGGTGGTAAGTTCAACAGTCAACTTCCAGGGGTCCTAACTTTTGCATGTGATCTCCAATTTGGGCGTTCGATAGCTCATTGGAAAAGTATATATAAGATTTACAACTTTTTCCTTTCCAAATGCATGTTGATGGCAGAGATATGGCCCTCAAATCACCAAAAAAATTCGTCTAGAGCCTCAAAATGGCCCCAAACATTTGGGACCCGAAAAACCATAGAAAAAGAACTAGGAAAATGCAACAATGGACAATTATTTTGAGCCAGTGGAATAGGTGGGTGTTGGGACAGGAAAGGAGAAAATATACAAACTCTCATGCAAGCAAAAGAAGATACGTCACACTCACAATAGAAAGGAAGCAAAGGGATAGCGCAAAAGGGCATGACACACATGCAACAGAGGAAAGGTAAGCGGGAAGGCATACAGGTGATAACGGCCAGAAAGAAATAGGTGAAGATCGTGGTTGTTAAAGATGGTGTAAGCTTGCAGCCACACACGTATGAAGGAATATTTTGTAAGTCGGACCGATAATGCCTTTTGTCAATCTATGACAGCCTGTTTGATGGCTGATCACGACCTATAATTGATAAGCAATATGTAGCCGACCCTACATGGTCTAATAAGAAGTTATAAATCAGAAGAACCTGGTCTGAGTAAGGGTTGTTGGTTATTGTTGATTTTTTCTTTGGGCTAGTAGTAGTTGGCGGTGACCATTGATTCTTTTTGTTACTATTGATTACTTGTTGATTGTCTGTAACTAAGGACACCAATTTTTTTGTGCTTCGAGTTAGAGTAGAGGAAGAGAAGACTCAGAGAGGATTCTAGTACTAGTAGGAGGTTGTTGAGCTATGGGTCTTGCGGCTGTGTGCGCAGACTGCTAGAGTAGAAGGAATCTGCAACTGAGTGCGCAGATAGTAGATAAACAAGTCGATCCAGGCTATGTGCAGATCAGTAGGAGTAGATAGAAGAATAAACTAGAGAGCATAAGAGCAAAAAAGAGTCAAAAAGACATATCATAAGATTAGTCTGCAAGCTGTAGAATGCAAGGTGCTATATCCATTTCTCATGCCAGATGAAGAGCACCTTAGTGGTTTTTCCCTGATGGGTTTCCACATTATTTCCTGTGTTTAAATGATTGATTGATGCCGTGGACGTGAATGCAAGTGATTTCTATTTGTTTACTGTCTGTTGATGATTTACTATTAAATGAATGATACCAAATTCTATCCATGAATGAATAATTGTTAAAGCAACGCTGGAACATATATATATTGGTCTGTACTAGCTCAAGGAATGAATGAATATCTGTAGCATTATTAGGGTATGTGAGCGCATCTGTGATTATGTCATTAGGTAAACTATAAGTTGCAGTAATATGTTAAGATCAAGGACTGAACTGCATTCCACGAGTTGCGCCAGTTCTTAAGGATAAAGGCCAAGGCGTGTCGTGTGCACTAACATATAGGTGTGCTCAGCCATGTAGGGGCCGTCCAGCCATCCAAGTGCCTTCGTTGAGCACCTTGGCCATGCGCCAAGGGACTATCATCCCTCGCCAACTGCGAAAACATGTTTCTGGAAGTTACCCATTAGATATATCGGGTGAGACTGCACCTGCCTTGTAGGTGTTGCCGACAGAGTTACTCTATCGGGCTGATGTCTTGTGGTTTATTGTTGGTATTGTGGTACTATTGAATCACGAGTCGAGACAAGAAGGAGGAAGAGGCCAACAAATGGTTCTATTGTCGGGACCCTTAATTGATTGAGCCAAGGGAAATGTTTTGGCACCTGATAAAGAAAGAGATAGAAGATTAGCTGGACTCTAAAACGCTAGCATTCGTGCAAGAGGAGAGCACAAGATCACGGTGGAGTGCAGAAAACTAGGTGGATAAGTACATATACTTTGATATCCATGAGATCTTCTTTGCAGAGTTTTCTATTATACTGTATGAATGGTTGTCAATATTGGTGACCAAACAACTGACATTCCTGAGGAAAGAACCTTTCAAATGGAATGATCAGTTGGTCCGTGAGATAACTAGTGTAAGTAATGCTATCTCTAGAGCCGTTGATTTTTGGGTTGATAGTATCTTGCAAGGATACATCACTGAGTTTGCAGTATATATTATAACCTCATATAGTGAGGCTGAAAGAAATTTTTTCCAAGGACCCTGCAGAAGATATTAGCTATCTATTAGTACATGGATTAAAATGCTCATCTATGAGAAGGGTATCTTGCAGTTGAGTAGTTGAGTCGCATGCCCTTGAGGGAGGCTATGTTGCAGATGACCTCTTAAGAAAATGGGAGAGGGTGAGTTGAAATATTCCCATAAATCATAGAACCTGAACCAGAAGTTGGATTCCTAAGGAGTGAAAGGAGAATTATATTAGGGAAAAGAAGAAAGACCGAAAGAGGGTGACAAAATCCTAGTATGTTCGAGGAGAGTGATCACGAACTTTGGTTGCATGAAGATGAAGGGTCTTGCAACGAAGAGGAGGACTATAGCCCAATATCAGAAGAAGCAAAGGAATCGAAAGAATCTGCAGAGACACCAAGATCAGGATGCAACTACATCACACCAGGAGTATCACCGAAGACAAGATCAAGATTCTCATCATGAGAAAGGACTGATAATACTGATAGTGATAGTAAACTAGTAAGAAAGAAGGTTCACCTCTATTGAACCCTTTACTAGAGAACCTCGACACCAACTCAATAGCTGGGGTGGAAATTCAGTTACCCACATTCAATGGAAATGGTGCAGAAGATCCTGAGCAACATTGGTTCCTCTGTGAAGCTGTTTTGATGGTTTGGTTAGTCCGTAATGCAAACATAAAAAAGGCACAAATGATCACGACTCTAAGGGGCCATGCGCTAGATTGGTTTATGAAGTTCTGTCACACCTGGACTGGTCCCATGTCCAGCTACGACTTGCAAATTAGGCGAAGGTCCTACCCATTGGACGCTTGAGTTGGGTCCCCGTCGACATTGAAGGGTTGCACACATTTGCGTACTTTGAGGTCATCAATATTGTTGATGACACAAACCCATATCCTGCATTGCTATGGATAGATTGGGAATAGACAACCAAACTATTATAAACTTCAAGAAGAGGATCCTCTCATTCGAAGATAATGAGATCAAAGTGGTGTTTCCCGTTGAACCGTTAGAAGGAAAGAGATACGTCGAGCCTGTATATAATGATGGAAAAGCTGACTACCTCGACCAAATATACAATATTACTGCACTACAAGAGGACTACATCAACCTGACAGTGGACGGGAACTTGAGCTGGAAGAGTGTTAGTTCCTGCACATACTACTCAAGGGAAGCTTTGGAGAATTGGTAGAACATGCTACATGAAGTCTCTATGAGGAGCTATGCAAGAGTTACTAGGTATGTGCGACGGATGGAGAATGATATACATGAGCTACCCACCTATGAGGGTTTACCTAACCTTGCAACCTTCTTAAACGAGTTTGAAGGACTTGTAATGGAATCGTAGAGCTTGTCCGCACTGGATCATGCCCTAAACGCTATGCCCGCTAGATGGTGAGGCACGCATAAGAACTCTATAACAAACTGGCCACAGTGCAGAAGATTGATGGAAGTCAGATTCAGAGAAGAGATCACCCTGGTAAACCATAAGTATTCAGGGTTAGCAAACCTTGTGGAACATCTTAGTCATTGTCGCATCGCATTTGCAGAATACCCGAGGTAGGGGTGGGTACATCATTTCGTACATATATTGGAAATGACCCCTAGAACCTGGTATACATCTATGGAATTGTGACAAGAAACCCAAGAGTGGGAAGAGCTCGCTAAGTAGTTTGCACATACATTTGAATTTGCTAGTGAGCACCCTACAGTTGATGTTGCGCTTCAGGTGATAAAGGAGACGATATTTACTGAGATCCCTGTCGACAAGGCTAACTCTCACTAGTGTAGTACGACCATTCATCAATGGATGGTTTGCTACAATCTAGCTGGAGATCTGGATGATGATCTTATCAACATAAAAATACCAGAGTTAGAAGGCACTCGTGCAGTCGAAGGAAGTGGTATCTCGAGTGACCAGTTCCTTAAACCACTAAAAATTAAGAAAGTAAACATTGGGTCATTAGACAACCCAAAATTTGCATTAGAGGAAATTTCAACTCAAAATGGGCCTCCTAAAAAAAATTAATAAAATAATAGTTAAAATAATAAAATAATGTTTATTAATTTTGGAGGAAGAAAAGAAAAAAACTACTTTTTTGTTTGTATTTTCGACATATCTCCCTGTGTTTTTTACTCAAATTTCGATCGAGAGAGCTCATTGGATGTGGAATTAAATTCTGCATCCAACGAGTACCCACTCAGCATACTTTTGATGGACCCCGCTACCCCAAAAACAAGAAATACCTGAAAAAACATGATGATGATGTCATCGTCACATTTTTTTAGGTATTTCTTGTTTTTGGGGTAGAGGGGTCCATCAAAAGTATGCTAAGTGGGTACTCATTGGATGCAGAATTTAATCCCGCATCCAATGAGCTCTCCTGATCGAAATTTGAGGAAAAACACGAGGAGATATGTCGAAAATACAAACAAAAAAGTAGTTTTTTTTATGATACCTATCCCCAAATTTATAATAAAAAAGTGTTTAAGACCTATACGGTATTTCAAATTTAAAGCAATTTCATTGGCTAACACATGATGACATGGAATTTGAGTTAAAGTTAAAAGGCCCATTTTGAGTTGAAATTTCCTCTAATGCCAATATAGGAGATTATTGGGAGGAAGAGATAGTTGCAAAGATCATGGATCTGTTGCATGAATATCAGGACCTATTCCCAACCAACTTCTAATAGATGAAGGGAATAGTTGGAGACTTAGGGGAGATGAAAATACCCCTATGACCAGATGCTAAACCTAGTAAGAAACGACCATATAGGATGAACTCCAAGTATAAAGAAAGGGTAAAAACAGAGCTGGATCGTATGCTCGACGGTGGAATTATTGAACCAATTGAGTAGTTAGATTGGATCATCCCTATAGTGATCCAAGATAAGAAGACAACAAGCGAAGTCAGGATCTATGTCGACTTAAGGAAACTGAACGATGCATGCTTACACGATCCATTCCCAACACCATTTACCGATGAAGTTCTTGAAAGTGTCAGAGGGAAAGAGATGTATTCATTTACTGATGGCTTTTTGGGATATCATCAAGTTAGAATTGCAAAGGAAGATCACCACAAAACAACCTTCTTCGCTGAATGGGGATGCTACCAGTATACGGTAATGCCCTTTGGACTAAAAAATGCACCTGCTATTTTTTCTAGAATAGTAGTCTCCGCTTTTAAAGATTTTATTCATAAATTTCTTGACGTATACATTGATGATTGGACTGTGTTTGGCCTAGTAAGAGACCATATCGAGATTCTGCACATGATGTTGGACTGTTGCCTCCAATATCAGATTGTGCTTAATTCTAAGAAATGTATTTTTTGCGTGTGCCATTCGGCATGTTGTTGGGTCACGTCGTATGTAGCGACGGTATCTTGATCGTTCCACCAAAGATTCTGATTATCTTGGACTTAACACCACCTACATCAGCCACACAACTTAGATATTTCTGGGACATACAGGCTACTACTAGAAGTTTATACAAGGATATGCAGCGATTACTACACCTATGGAGAAACTATTGAAGAAAGACACAAAGTTCCATTGGACAACAGAGTGCCAAGAAATCTTAGATAATTTGAAGACTGCAATGGCCACTATGCCAATACTGGTATTCCTAGACTGGAAGAATGAGTTCCATTTGCATGTCAATGCATCGTCTGTCATGCTCAGCATAGTCTTGACACAACCGGGAGAGGGTGCACCTGACCATCCTATTGCTTTCCAAAGCAGGAAACTATCAACAGTAGAAAAGAACTACACGACGACAAAAAGAGAAGGCCTTGCTATGGTCTATGCGCTTCAGAAATTCTGACACTATTCATTGGGTGGACATTTTTAGATGTACACTGACCATTCTGCGCTGAAATACCTAGTCAACAAGCCAGTGTTGGGGGGGAAGATCTATAGATGGCTTCTCCTATTTCAATAGTTCAATTTTGAGGTCATTGTTAAACCTGGTCGACTGAATGTTGGACCAAATCACCTATCAAGGATAGAAAGTGGTGAAGAACCAACCATCTTGGAAGATAACTTGCCCGATGCGCAACTGTTTGCGATCCACATGATGGATGAGCAGAATAATGAGTTTAATGCCATCATTCACTTCTTAAATATAGGATATGCACTTGAAGGAATGTCAACTAATAAGAAGAAATACTTGGTTGTTAGAGTTGTTGATTATACGTTGATCATGGGACACCTATATAAGTTGGGTGCAGATGAGGTATTGCATCGCTGTGTCTTTGACTATGAACAACCTTGGGTTATGAGTGAAGCACGTGCTGGTGTCATAGGAGGAAACTATGCAGGAAAAGCGACAGTGCGCAAGATATTTCAGGAAGGATTATGCTGGCCAACCATACACATGGATACTAAAAGCTTCTACAAGCATTGTGATATTTGTCAAAGGACAGGAAAACCATCTCGCCGCAATGAGATGCCACTTGCACCACAGATTACCCTTCAATCATTTTGCAAATGGATAGTTTATTTTGTTGGACCCATCAGCCCGCCAAGAAAGAGAACTGGTGTGCGCTACATTATCACTGTGACGAATTATTTAACAAGATGGACTAAAGCTACACCTGTTAAATATTGTACCACTCGACTGTGGCAAAGTTTCTGTTTGAAAACTTAGTTACCAGTTTTGGTAGTCCAAAGATACTGCTAAGTGACCAAGGTACACATTTTGTTAACAAAGTAATTGTTGAGATGACTACAGAATTTCAAATCCAGCATAAGAAGACAACTCCCTATCACCCTCAGGCGAATGGAAAAGTCAAAGCTTTCAACCATATTTTGGAGAATGCATTGACCAAGGTATGTAACATGCACCGAGATGACTGGGATCAAAAGGTATCAGCGTGCTATGGGCATATCACACAACGTGTAAGAAACTAATAGGGCACACCCCATTCAAACTAGTATATGGACAATAAGTTGTTGTACCAATGGAATAGATTGTACCAAGTTTGAGAATTGTTGCACTAACAGAGATGACTGAAGGAGAAGCTATCGAGCAGAGGCTGAAACAGCTAGTGCAAATGGAAGAAGAACGCTTTGTCGCAGGATTCCACTAGATAGTTGAGAAGCATCAACAAAAATAATGGCATGATCACCACATTCAAGTTAAATCGTTCGAAGTCAGAGGAATTGTGTTACTGTATGACAACAAATTTTTCAAGCAGCTAGGCAAGTTAAAGATGCATTTGCTAGAACCATGTATGGCCCCACACATCACTGACGCGGGCGCAGTAAAACTTTAAAATCTAGATGGTACCTATGTCATAGGTATGTTCAACGGTAGTCACCTAAAACCATACTACAACAATCATAACACCCTAGGTTAGAACTACATAAAAAAAGAGAAAAATTTTGCAAAAAGTCCGAAAGACGTAAAAATGGCTCTGTCGTACATTCGCGATGGAACAAGTGCGAAGCACAGGGAAAAAGTAGCGAAATGTATGGAAAAGTGGAAAGTGCAGTAAAAAGGCAGAGAGAAAACCAAAAAGTGGAAATGACAGTTTGGTCAGCATTAAAGTGCGAATACCCGACAGAAATTTAGGTGGCTGTAACAACTAAGTGTAATTAATTTGACGCAAGACGAGGAGAATGATGGCATGCTGAAAGGTCATATCTAACGGATTTCCCATAACTATCCTGACAGGGATAGCGCAACACTTGAGGTAATGACTTAATTATTGGACACAGCAACTGAGAATCCCATGTGACGGATTAAACCCTAACCGCCTGATGCATGTCAACTACACAACATGCTGGCAGAGATAAATGCAAGGCTTCGTTGATAAGCATTCTTTTACAACCAGAGTACGCTAGAAAGAACCAGAGCTAAGCGATTACAAAGCCAAATCCCGTCATCCCTGATTGAACTAAGTCGACACCCATTGTCATTGAGATTCCCAATGACAGTGAGCCATCAGATGGAACTGTTATTTTCGATTGCCCCATTGAAGAAGAGATTCAATCCCTGGAGATACAACAACCGCAACAACAACCTAAGACTGATCCAATGGTGAGAACAGGGAAGCAACCTGTCAATGTGGCGGTTCATCCTACAATTTTGACAATGAAATCCCATGTCGTGCCTACCCCAGCTCAGAGACCACCTGTTATGGAGCTGAGACATCCCAGCGATCCAACAATTGGAGGACCATCCAGAATCTCCCAGACAAGGAAATGCAAAAGACTGTCGCTACTGTCGATGCTCACAGAAAAAGGTCCTTAGAAGAGGACCAAGAGAACAAGTAGGTGGTGACCACATGGAAGAATACTCATCACCACAAAGAGGGTCGGATGTGGAGCCAGCTGATGAGAATTTCCTGTATTATGTTTGGTCAAGGAGAGCCCACGCCCAAGCAGTGAAAATCCCAAAGAGGGAGCCTACAACTCTGTTAGTTTCGTGGATCCCCAATGGTGTTCCCTTGGTGTTGGATATCATGCCCAAGTTGGCTAAGCTGAAGTTTGAAGAATTCGACACTCAACTTTAGGAAGGACTAAAGAGAGTAGACTGCCTGATCCTGGACCAGGTCGAACCAGGTCAAGCACAAGTACTCAGGCCGGTGGAGTGGGCTGAAGTAGTTAGTCACTCAGGTTTTGCTTAACCTGTTGTTCATGCCCCATTTTGGCCAAAATTTACAGGTTAGCACGTACATGAAGCAGTTGTTGGTCTATTTTCATAAGGGATGCATGTGGCTTGATAAACAATACCTGGTCGACGCTGAGCTGATTTCGGCGATCACAAGCTTTCCAAACAAAGGCGAAAATCCTGCACCTTACTTGGCCCAAAAGGATACCAACCGGATCAAGCAAAGATTCAAATTGAAACAAGAAAAGAGGGGCTACCTTGTTCGACCGATCCAGAATAGAAGTGTGCATCTCACTGCGTAGATCTTATCATGCAATTTGTTACCCAAGATGCGGCCCGATTAGTGTTCGGCAGCGATTTTCGAACTCGCAGAGCTATGCACGCTAGATGGAGAATTAAATTTGTCACGATACTTGCTCAATGAGCTGATCGATGATGCCACACAGGCCAGCTGGAGGCCACTCACAAGTTCCGTTACTCATGGCTGCTCATTTTGATTTCATTCACTCTATGGGCCAACCCACCCGACTAGGCGCACATGGATGTCCCACTCCCTTGCCTCAGCACAAGGTATCAGAACCTATGGATGGAAAAGGAGGACCTAATCAGGCAGAAGGACAACAACATTGAGTTATTCTTACATACAGAGGCATTGTGTGACACTATCCGTCGATCCCATCGAATCCGCGCTGCGACAGTACACAGGTATGCAACATTTATCAAATTTACAGCCGAAGTACACAACATCATTTTGGAGCTGACAAGATACACGGCTAGACAAGTGAACCATGTTGGATTCATGGTGACAGATGAGTATGTGGATGCAATCATCAACCTATGGCCACAGGAATGGTGCAACCCACTGGCAGAGCCCCTACTAGAAGGATAGGATGAAGAAGTCCCATTGGTCCAGCAAGCTCATGATGAAGGGAATGCTGGAGGTGACGAACATGAGAATTAGACGAAAGATGAGGAAGAGAAAGACAACGAGCATACCCAGAGCTTGGATCAAAGTGATTCTGAGCAAACACCAACCCCAGATCCTGAACAAACCTAAACACAAACCAATCAGCAAGAAGGAAAACCACATCGCAAGAAGAAAAAAGTAGACAAGGCAGCGAACACAAACACTTTGATAGAAGACGATGTGGGGGAGCTAGCGACAACTGTTTCTAAAGTCGTGCAAGACAGCCTTACTAGTCTAAATACGTGGCAAGCAAGCATAGTAGAGCAAGTGGGGATCCATTTAAACAAATTGATAGAAGCGATCAGTGATGTCAAATCCATTGTTCAGGCTAAGACATATGGTGTTGACCTTAATATCCAAGTAGTAGCACCAGTGTTAGTGCCTCCCATCAAGGTGACAATCCAAACCATTGCATTAGAAATTGGAACATGCCTGAGTGCCTTTGATAATATAGTAAAAAAATTTCCACACTTCAGTTAGACTTCTCTAGGATTCCCCTGAGCAACTTCTATGAAGTACAGCAGGCATCCGCGACAGAAATGTGGTTATGAGAAAATGTTGTTTCCTATCAAACAACAAAACAAAAAAGGAAGGAAAAGGTGCGTAAGGCCCTGCTGAAGGAAAAAGAGAAATAAATTGAGTGGCACATCAACCTTCTTGCGGAAAGGGAGCAAGAAATACTAGCGCACAAGCAGAACCACATCATGTTGGTAGAGACAATCAAGACTGCCATCGCAGAGTTCCACCCTGAGGCAGGTCAAGAAGATGAAGACTCGACGGCTAAGGTGACCAGGCTAGATAAGATTGCATAGGATCTGAAAAAGAAGGTTTAAGAACTGCATGCCAGACAGGTACTGAGCACACCTCCTAAGGAGCTCCAAGAACGCAGAAAAGCAGCGTCTGAGGCTGCTGGAAAAATAAAGGAAGGAGAAACATCATGCACAAAGGCACTAGAAGAAGTTTCCATGGTATGGGAAGCACTCATGGAGGATGCAACTGTTGAAGGCATAAGGGAGAACAGACATGTAGCTAAAGAGAAAATAGCAGCGGAGAAAGCATATATGAAGAAGTTGGCCTTCCACAAGAAAATAGACATGATGACTGAAGTCAAGAGACTGCAACAGGAGGTCCAGGCTCTTCAAGATAGAGAATGAGCTTGGGAAGCAGAAATTGAACTGCACCAGTCAGAAGCAGCATGCATCACAAGTATTATTCAGCCGCTGAAGAAAAATCTTGAGGCTATGGCATAGTCAGCAAATGCAGGTCTGTCGAAACATATCAGTTCTGACCAAGTAGAGCAATTGGATGCACAAGCAGAAGACGTATCAGACAAAGTTGCGAGAATGCAATAGATTGTCAAGGAATTCTAGGACAAGGTTGGCCCTGCGGCACAGCCAGTACCAGAGGCGTAAAATTTTGTGGGAAGAACACTAAGTTTTAAAGAAGAAAATTTTAACGATGTGTCCATTTTTGCTTAGTGGCTTGGGACGAGCCACATGTGAGTGTCGGGGGCCTATTGGGCCAGGAAAGGAGCAAAGATAGAAACTCGTGCACAAGCAAAAGAAGATACATTGTGTGCATGACAGAAAGGAAGCAAAGGGATAGCACAGAAGGGAAAAACACGCACGTAGTGGAGGAAAGGTAAGTGGGTAGGCATACAGGTGATAATGGTCGAAAAGTGAGAGGTGAATATTGTGGCTATTAAAGATAGCGTAAGCGTGCGGTCATGCATGTATGAAGGAATATTTTGTAAGTCAGGCCAATAGTGCCTTGTGTCAGTCTATGACAGCCTGTTTGATGGTTGATCACAACCTGTAACTGATAAGCAGTATGTAGTCGACCTTGCATGGTCTGATAAGAAGTTATAAATAAGAAGAACCTATTCTGAGTAAGGGTTGTTGGTTATTGTTGATTTTGTCGGTGGTCTAGTAGTAGTTGGTAGTGGCCATTGATTTTTTTTCTTACTATTGATTACTTGTTGATTATCTGTAACTAAGGACACCAATTTTGTTGTGCTTCGAGCTAGAGTAGAGGAAGAGAAGACTAGGTCGCAGGTCTTGCAACTGTGTGCGCAGACCGCTAGAGTAGAAGGAATCTGCAGCTGAGTGCGTAGATAGTAGATAAATGAGTCGATCCAGGCTATGTACGTATCAATAGGAGTAGATAGAATAATGAACCAGAGAGCATGAGATAAATAAAGAGTCAGAAAAACATTTCATAAGATCAGTCTGCAAGCTGCAGACTGCAAGGTGCTATATCCATTTCTCATGCCAGATGAAGAGCACCTTGGTGGTTTTTCCCTAATGGGTTTCCATGTTATTTCTTGTGTTTAAATGATTGATTGATGCTTTGGATATGAATGTGTTTGATTGCTATTTTTTTACTTTCTTTTGATGATTTATTGTTAAATGCATGATACTAGATTGTATCCATGAATGAATAATTGTTAAAGTGACGCCGAAACATATATATATATATATATATATATATATTGGTCGATAGCTCAAGGAGTGAATGAATATCTGTAGCATTATTAGGGTATGTGAGCACGTCTGTGATTATGTCATTAGGTAAAGTATAAGTCACAGTAATCTGTTAATATCAAGGACTCAACTGCATTGCACGACTTGTGCCAGCTATTAAGGATAAAGGCCAGGGCGTGTTGCTTGCGCTGACATATAGTTGTGCTTAGCCACACAGGGGTCATCTAGCCGTGCAAGTGACTTCGTTGAGCGCCTTGGCTGTGCGCCAAGGGACTATCATCCCTTGCCAACTGTGGAAACATGGTTACAGCAGTTACCCATTAGATATCTCGGGTGAGATTACACCTGCCTTCCAGGTGTTGTTGACAGAGTTACTCTGTCAGGCCGATGTCTTGTGGTTTATTGTTGGCATTGTGGTACTATTGAACCGCGGGTCGAGACAAGAAGGAGGAAGAGGCCAACATTGGGTGTCCACTGATATCCATCTAGATTAATCCTCCCTCCTCAAGATGCAATGGTCTCCATTGCCTCAAATCCTGTATCATATCTCGAACTGTGGTGAGATGATCTCTTGGTGTGACATTTGCTGAAGTGAAGAGGCTACTTTTCTTTGGAATCCTAAGAGGGTTTTAATTGTTGTCTGGATGATTTGTTTCTGGACAAGCACCTTGTATGCGTGGCCTTTCATCGTAGAGGTACTCGGATGGATGAGGAAATAATGACTCTTCTTTTTTCTTGTGTCTGATGAGCATAGATAACCTGTGCAGAGGCTATGGAGGTGATATAATCTTCTTGTTTAGATGCAATTGTGAAGAATAATAATTTCCTGGTGTGGGAGCTTATCTTCCTACCTTGAAAGACTTTGTTAGGTGCAACTGTCTTTGGTATCCAATAGAGTTGTCCTCCTAAAGTAACAATGATAGCGCGAGGTCGTGACTCATATACAGCATGACACTTCCACATATATGGTTGTCCTAAAAGAACATCACAGACTTTAAGTGGGGCCACATCACATAGTACCTCATCTTTTAAAGGCTTGATGCCATATGATAGGAGGCATTGTTGAGTAATGCAGATACCTCATCCTTGGCTTAGCCAACTGATGATGTAGGTTTGCAGGTGTGGTGTTGTCAGAAGCTCCAATATATTGATGAATTCTATCAAGATCGGGTTCTTTTGGCTACCATTGTCAACAACTAAATGTAGTGCGATTCCCTTCACCCACATCTGCAAGTGTAAGAGGTGCTCCTCTTCTTCTAACTCGTTAGGCTCCTCTAGTTGAATCTGTGCAGTAGCAACAATGGCAGTGGGGTCTGCATCAATGATTTGCCTCCCATTGTCTGCAGCTCTGGCATTGGGTTTGGAATCAGAATCAGGATCTGATTCGGAATATTTGATCTTGGCCATTAATGACTTCTTTGAGCAACATGCATTAGTGTTGTGCCAAGGGATTTTATGAAATTCACACCACTTCCCAGTGTCATTCTTTGTCTTTCCATCCCCCTTCTTTGCTTGTGGCAGGTACTAGTTGTGCTTTCATTTTCCTATGTTCTGTGGTCTAGGGTTTCCCTTTCCTTGCTTTTGCGATGGATTCACAGGTCCAGAGTCTCACTTGTTCTTTTGTCGAAATTTCTCCTCAATTTTGACAACATACCAATAAGAAGATCTAAGTGAAGATATGTCGAGGAAGTCCATCTCATTTTGGATATACCGATGTAGACCACTACGATATTTCAATATTAGGTGCCACTCGGAGTCCTTGATACCCAGCTTTGTATGGAAGGTATGAAAGTTTTTGGTGTACTCTAACACTGTCTAGTCCCTTTCTTGATGCAGAATGGTCCATTTTGTGTACTGGTCATCATATTTTCCCATAGGGTAATATTGTTCCCTGATGGAATCTATAAAAGAGTCCCAAGTGGGATTTGTCTCAAACATTCTAGACTCGTCTGATGATTTTTTCTCCCAGTAAGTACCCCACCAATTTTGTACATGAGGGACTTCCTTAAGGAGAGAAAAGGTGATATTTTCCCTATTGGAGAAATTGGGGATAGAGAATTACCCTTCTAGAACATTCAACCAGTTATCTAGGGCATATGCATCGATATGGCATTCAAATAAAGGAATATCAAAGTTAACTTGTACCTTCAAGGGATTTGCATCCCCTAACTAGCTACTCATTGAAAATGCAATTGCCGTTGTCGGCATTTCGTAGAAGGATTTGGGTGAAACTATCCATCATCTCATTCCTTTGTCGTGCAAGGGCTTCCTCAAGCAACAATTTGATAGGATCTCATGCTCCGTCGTCTCTCTTCTCTTCCACCATAGGACACCATTTAGGGTGGTGAGAGTGATCAAGTGAAAATAGTTCGATACCAAACTCTCTATATCCTGACCTTGTCGGGCACATGCGTCGAGAAACGATCAAAGAGCATATTTCTCTGATACCATTGATACGGATTTATGTGTGAATGAAATAAAATAACAAATATAACATCATAATCATAGACATTTTTCAAAGATAAAGAGCTATAGTAAACACATATTCTATTAAATGGCAGAAATAGAACAGACTGTAATATAATAGTTAGAATGGTGGTAGTTATCTCTAAGAACAGATGAGACTGCAATGCTCATCTGTGCAAAGTTGAATACCAATTGAGGCCAAAGGGGCCTATTTATAATAAGAATGAGGGTGACAACTGCAAAAGTACAAAACATAACCCTAGAAGATGAATCGTCATAAATTTTGAGGCCCTAAGGTGGTAAGTTGAATAGTCAACTTCCCGGGGTCATAACTTTTACATATGATCTCTGATTTGGGCATTCAATAGCTCGTTAGAAAGCTCTATCTAATATTTACAACTTTCGACTGGAAAAAAAGTATGTCAATAAAAATTATGTGGCCCCCGAATCACCAAAAAAAGTTTTTTAGGGCCTTAAAACGACCCCAAAAGTTTGCGAATCCGAAAAACTATAGAAAAATAACTGGGAAACTGCCACAATGGACAATTATTTTGAGCCATTGGAATAGGTGGGTGGCCACCAATCTCCATCTGGTTCAGAGGTCCTATGCCAGCATGTTTAAATATCCAATGAATCTCATTTACATGACATCAAATATAAGATTGTCTATGTTACCCTCATGTTTTTTAGAGTTTGTTTTTTATATGATTTCTTCATTAAGATATGATATAATGTTTTATAGCCATAGAAACAATTTTGAGAAATTAAACTTAATTGATTGAAGTATGACATGGAGTAACTTATTAAGAAATTTTGTTGGATATGCACACTTGCTTGCACTAGAGATATGGACATGTGAAGAACACCAAGATTCTCATTTTCAAAAGTGTAACTTACACATGAGATAGAATGAGCAAAATATCCTCAAGCCTTGTAGATGTGGATAGATGCAAAGTTATAGATCAAAGCTTCCAATGGAGTTTGTGTTTCTTTTTCTTATAGCCCAACTCTAATTAATAACGGTTTTGTAACCTCTATGTAATCTAATTAATCTTTGAGGGATCTAGTTGTTGTTTTAAAAGAATGTGTGATAATATGGTTATTGAAAAAATTATTTGGATTGATACCAAAATAATCTTGCGCTCAAGAGTTGTTATGTCTTTTCACAGAAAAGGCTTACCATTTATTATCTTTTTTTATAAGCACACTCAATCTTAATTAAATTTATTTTATCATTTTCAATATCAATGTATTTTAATGTTACATAATCTATTCTTCAAAATTCTTACTTTTTAGAAAATCCTTGTATATCCTAAATACAACACAATAAACTTTATTTTGAGAAAGATACATATTACATTGGTGCACATTAATCCTTTATGCACAATGCCAACAATGTTAACAAGATCTTTGAAATTATTGTGGGGAAATATACATATTACATTGGTGCACATTAATCATTTATGCGCAATGCCAACAATGATCTTTGAAACTTAGGTTCTTTGTTATTTTTATGTCAACACAAATATTTAGATAATTTCAAATTAATTTACAATTTATAAAGACACATAATTACATTAAATCATGCATGAATAAGTGGCTCCCAAATATGTAGAAAACCTAGCTTTTTATTAACTAAAAAATACAACAATGTATAGTAAAGTTACAATATAATAAAATTAACTAACAACTTTAGACTCACACACGATTCTTTGTTGGATTAGAGGGGATTTCTATAACACCATGTGGATAAGATGTGTCTGTTAGCTCCAAATAAATATTTGTAAGTATGCTATATTGTGAGATCCAAAAATAGATCTACATAATAATAGATTAGGATTAAAATTCAATTGACTTGAATAATAAAAAGAAAAATGATAAAACCAAGAACATATAAATTTTAAATTAGCTAAATTGTAAAACACATTTATGTAATTAATATCAAATTACAATCTAAAATTCTGTAATGTTAGCAATAAAATATGTGATAGAAAATAAATTAGAAAATAATAGTAATCACAATACCAACACTAGATTTAGCCTGGAAAACTCCATAGAGAAAACCAACCATCAATAATAGATTTATTAATGGTCATTGGCCAACCACTTTGTCACATTACAAAAAATGATTACAACCATATTTTTAAGGTTCTTTACTTGCAACCATGTGCTTGAAACCACTTACATCCTTGATCATTCCCAAGTCAAGGTTAACCCTAACATGTAAATGTTCATTGTTATTTAATGAGAAAAACAAGTCATTTCTCAAAAAAATTTGGACATATGTTTAAAATATTCTTTTGATGGTTAAATGTTTTTCAAATTCTAATTTATTGTCCAAATCTAGATTTTAAAATTTTATATAGGTTATTTTACTCATTAACTACTCTTAATATTCATTATTAGTTTTAAAGAAAAACTTGAGTAAAGTCATTTTTTGAAAACTATTTGATTATATGATTATTAATGTTATTTATCTTAGTTTTCTATTGATATTTACCCTATTTTAAAATTATGGCCATTTCAATCCCATGTAAAAATACTTATTAGACATTTTTATAAATTAAAAAAGATTTGCACTTCAAGAAACTTGATCCTTCTCCACTTTTAATATAGCCATAATTAAAATGAATATATACTAGTATCATATAGAACAATAAATATTAATAAAGAAACCATTTATATATGACCGCAATAAGTTTCAAAAACCAAAGTTTGAATATGTTGAATATGTTGAATAATGACTTGATCAAATATGAGTATGTTAAACAATAATTTATTTATTTTTAACAATGACCAAATGGAGTAAAAGATCCAAGGGTATTCATGCTTGGCCCAATAAGCAACCTTTGTTGTATGAAGTAATATACAACAAATAACGACTTGATCGAATAGGACTATATTAAAAAAAATTAGTAATGACATAGTAAAAGATCCAAGGGTAGTCATGTTCGACCCAACAAGCAACTTTGTTGTATAAAGTCAATATCACATGTTAAAATTTCTGAGTATTAATGTTGTTGGGAACATAACCTTAATGTTATACTTATTATTATGTTATCTCTCTATTCACACGAGGAGAAAACCAAAAATCATAAAGGAATAAAAAGAGTTATTCATAAGTGAAAAAACCACTTAGAAAAATGAACCTAAGAGAAATTTCTCATTGTATATTGGAAAATATAAGCTTAACGTCTATCTTTATGGTTATTGTACTTGTGTATTTGCGTTTGGCTTGGATGCTAAGCCAATCATCTAATTTTCCTTATGGCACTTAACAGTATTATCAGAGATCTGGTTGGCTCTGATGCCTATGCCATTTTGTACAGATTCTGCCACTCATGGCCGCCAGTCTGCCTGCCATTCTCCCGAGTCCCGTCTGTTTAGTTCATGCCATAAGAGGACGCATGGAATCGAGATGGTGGGAATAATAATAAAATGAGACACAAACAGAGCATGTGACAAACACATGCAGACTGAGAGATGGAAGTCCCACGCTTCTACGTCGTCAACCATGCGTAGCAAAAGAAAAAATAACACCCATGCTGCAAGGAATTTGAGAGCCATTATAGAGATCGGAACGCAACTGACAATCTTGACAGTGCCAAAAAGAGACGTTGTATGTTAGCCCTATTGGTGTTATCCCACGCAGAGATACCAAGAAAACATAGATACTGACAAAGGATAACGCTAGCGCACATTCGGCTGAGATGAAAAACATATGTAGACAAAGAAATAAAAGAAAACGCTAGCAGACTGAGAGCATAGGATTCCACTGGCAGGAGTACACGTAGGGGGCGAACAAGGATAGGGTGATCTGTGGCAGTGACCACAACAACAGACGGAGAAAAAAACAGAAAAATGTTCCTCGCAGACTTCGTCGATAGGAGTGTATGGCGTTTGCTTCTTGGATACCTGTGTATGGCGTATGTATCTTTTGCGTGGCAGCTTGGGTACTTTTGGTATTTTTGTTGTATTTGTTTTTGTTGGTGAAATTCTACGAGAGATTTTTAGTTGAAATTGTTATTTTGGGTGTTAAAATTTGTGATTTTGGTTGTTGAAATTGCAATTTAATTGATAAAAATGAATTCAACATTTTTTGGACACCCAAATTATTCAATTTCAACAATGGTTGCCAAATTTTGCTCAAATAAAAAAATTAATAAAAATAATCTAGGGTTTAGTAAACACAAGTATCCAACACGCAAACACCAGATAGGAAATAACGAAGAACACATGGGGTTACAACGAGAAAAATTTTCATTGCTCTGCCGATAACCAAACAGCAGTCGACGGTGGAAGCCCCGGCACGACCATCGTGCAAACCTGAGATAGATTCTTGGCCATTGCAACAAATCGATGCGCAGGAAGTGAGAACAACAATGAAGACCTTTTGAAGTCGCTACCTTGGTCTTCTCACCACAACCAAGTGAAGAACTTGCACAGACATATTTTAGTTTATGTAATTCATGTGTTTTCCATCCCAATGTTACCAATGAGCAACCACATGAGGATTGTGATGTATCGTTGTTCGTAGAAGGGGTTTTTGTCATTGTACATATGGTAGAGAACTGGAACTGGCATTGGAACTATGGATGATAATGAGCTTTGGCGTGGATTCAATATCTGTTGGAATCTATGACTGCGACTAGAGATTACAGATTAGGTCTTCTTTGAGGTGTAGATTGGTTTTCATCTCTTCAATACAAGCTGTGACTGGAGGAGCTATATTGAAAGCTTACTGTCTGCATGCTTTTATTTTGAAGACCGGTGCATGCCATTATTTTTTTAGGAGTGTGATAATGTACCTTGGCTCTCTTTTCTCTTTGGCTAGCTGAGAAAAGGAGAGGATCAAATATGTGAGCATAAACAACCAAGTTGTCAAAATTTCTTGAAAATATCTTTATATACCAACCTTGGCATCAAAGTGGGGCATGTGGGTGAGCGCACAAAGTTGAGGACATTTTAGATGCAATGGTGGAGTGAAGTCAATCACTCTTGATCCATAAAATAGAAAATATCCCAAGGAACCTTGAACTTGCCAAGCCTAGTCTCAATGCTGCCAACAAGTATAGCAAGTAGGATAGTAGAGCAAAATGAGCCTCAGTTTTTATTGAATCAAATCAGGCCTCCGTTTTAGTGAATAAAATGGCGCCAAGTTTTGTAAAACCTATTTTTTTGTTTAAAACGTCATTTTCGCCACATCTTAGCGGTGTTGGAGTTGGACGGAGCAGAACTCCAGTGAGTGAATGTGTTTTGGGTGTACCAAAGCAATCCACCTCCACCTTTGGATCAACCTCCTCTTTGTGAGATTTTTTCCTCATTTCTTCTCATTATTTTTTTCCTAAATTCATTAATTTGTTTGCTCTAATTTGAAAAATTAAACCAAAATAGATTAATTTATGGCCAATGGAAACCAAAACCCCAATTTAATCATAAAAATCAAATAATTTTGATTATTTATCAAAATTCATACCTAAAATTTACATGCCCAATGGAAACCAAAACCCCAATTCACTCATAAAAAACAAATCAATTTCATTATTTCCATATGCATATTCACAAGCATCTTTGTGAATCCATATCAAAATTCACAAATATGCAAAGTTTGTTAAGCATATTGCAAGTTTGCATAAGTAATTTACATGCCCAATGTAAACCAAAACCCCAATTAACTCATAAAAAGCAAACTAACTTCACTATTTGCATATATGTATATTCGCAAGCATCATTGTGAATCCAAACCAAAATTAACAAATATGCAAAGTTTGTCAATTATATTGCAACCTTGCATACAACTTAAAAAAATCAAATAGAATTCATATATTCCCTAAAATACATAAACAAGCATGGTAAATCCCTCCCTCTATCTGAAATATCAAAGTTGGTCGTCCAAGAACATCAATAAACACCTTATAGTTTTGATGAAACTTTCTAATCCAAGTGTTAAAATAAGGTATAGAAGCTTCCCATGCTTTTAACAAATATTTCCTCTTGACTGAAGGGTACTTTTTGGTTAAGGTCAAGACAACGAAGTTCAACAATAGGCTCTATGAACATGAAGATACATAGGTAGGTTGATGTGTTTGATTAAACATGCCAATCACATATTATCATACATGATATAATCCTATGGAAACCTTGCAAGCATAAAATCCACTATACACAATTGTGCATTTAAAGTCTCTCATGAGTATATAGAAAGAGGGCATAGAACTAAAATAACATCAAGTGGAATCCATACATGGCCCAAATTACATATAAACAAAGATCTGCTAAATAGACTTTGGAGTCCCAAAAAAATCACACTACAACAAATAATTACATATCAAACAAAATTGTTTCCTATACTAGGAACTTTATTCATCAATAGCACATTATGCCGCCTATTCTAGGGTCTAGTCGTTGCCTCTACCCGCAATCTGGGAGCTGGTCCTACAAGGGCATTAGTGAGCACCTCATAATTTCGATGAAACTTCATAATCCAAGCCTTAAAATAAGCTAGAGGAGTTTCGCAATCAACATATGCAAATAAGACATTTTATCTACACATGCATATGGAAATTGGAATTAATACTTGAATTTATGACATAAATTTAAAATGAAAAAATGTTAAATGTTTATTCTTTACTGTAAAATTCAAGATCAATTTTTAAATTTACATAATATAATTAGTTTATGTTGTTATTTGTCGTACATTAGTCACTACATTTTTCAGTGCTTAGAGATGTCATTATATCATGTGTTTATATTTCTAATGATATTTTATTTGTATTTATGATCGCAATGGATACTATGGATAACAATGCTGAGATATTGAGGGTTATTGGCCATCTGAGAGAGATTGGTTCTGCTTGGAGGGGTGGATATGAGCTATGCCGCTCCTTGTCAGATTCATTGTTGACTATTGTTGATATGATTGCAAGATCGAATGATGCTTTGTATAGCATCACATCGTACAGGGAGAGGAAAATACAACAATACGCTGATGGGTTGAGCTACAACGAGGTAAAGAAGCTGAAAATAACAAAAGAACACATCTATACATTGTTTAGACTGCCTGGAATGGATGACATTCCAGAGATCACCAGGTCACACATTTCTATTGAGTGGTGCACCTTTCCACCCATTAGAGACCATTGGATGGATAGGTGGTACATGGTATTTGACATTCCCCCGCACAACAATAGGGAAGTACCGTTGTACTTCCTCCGAAAGCTATATGCAAAGTTTGTGATAGGGAAACATGTCAACTATTTTGACATGTTGGGCTTCCAGGGAGTTGGTAGGGGGGTTCCCAAACACCGACCCAATGCTAGGCATAGAGATTCCAATCCACGGATACCTGCACCTCGTCACCACCTCGTTCCTAGCTACCAAGGGCAGACATCCCTCTAGAACATGACATGGTTTCCCAGACATAGGAGGCATTTTTTTACTCTAACTGAGATGGTTTCTCAACACACGACCACTATTGACCACACAACGCCCTCTTCCTTTGCTGGGGTACAACCACCAGCTTCTGGTGGTACATGAACATCTATTGGTGGGGATAGACCGACATCACATGTGCCTCAGAGCGAGCCACACATCTGCACATCGTGTGGTCAACCCTATTATGGTCCTGGACCAAGACATGGTACATATACGATGACTAGTGGTCAGGAAAGGACATTGTTAAAACTCTATTATTGTTCAATTTTAATTTTTTCGTACTTTATGTAACATATTAAAAGATTCGTAATATATGGAATATTTACTCTTGTAGGAGATTGATTCCTCTCAGGAGGGTGGTACTGCACCCAGTGTGGTTGTACCCGAGGCCCAAACAACCACCATTGAGGTAATATTTAAAAATTTGTCATTTTTTAATACATATCATTTTGTTAATGCATGTGTTACTCTTGATTAATTTGTTACATTGTCTAATATTTACAATTTTTTAAATTGCAGGAACCCCACTTGGAACATGATGCTAGAGACATTAATCTCAGCGAAATACTCCAAGGTGGAATTTATGATTACTTGAAGAATGTAAGTACATGGTTAATGACTGAATCTTGTTCAAATTATTTAAATTTCTTACTGTACACTCCTTTATAGATTGATAATATTTATAATTTTTAAACGTGCAGATGCTATCAGCATCTGAAGAGGGGCAAGAAATTGATGGAAGTGGTCACTCCCATGCGGGAGATATGTCCCAGGTAGGGGTAAGTATATTACAACATGTTATTTTTTCAGTACATATTATTCCATCCATTAAAATCGATGTCTAACTATGGTAACACTTTATGACTGCAGACATCATCGCAAATCCCTGCACCGCCTCTTTGGTTTGGATCTCCCCGTAGTCCAAACATAGATAAAGGGGTTTTTTAAATTAGAGGACTCTCTTCCTTGAAAAGAGCGGGTGTGCATGAGGATTAACCTACTCATCCCACGGTAATGTACACACTTCCAATGGCAGTTGCTGGTTAGCTTTGAATTCACTTCACAACTAGTTTTTCTTAATGTTATTTTCGCATGTTTACAGCATCAGGATGTAGAGTCATCCGTGCAAGAACTTAGTGGGGTTGTTGATGTTGCGGTCAATGCTGCATCTACAATAGGGATAAGTCACACTCAGTTACATATACTTGAATATTTGTAATTGTTTAGTTCATTTGTATTGTTTATGGACATGCACGATGTCTAACTATTTTATCATTTGGTGAATGTAGCCACACGCTGGTCCATTAGTGCACGCAACTATGGTTGATGTTCAACCTATGGATCCTCTTACTACTGAAGAGTCCCAACCTCTTCCCCTATAAATGGTTTTTTCGGTGAGATGTTCATTTTTTACATAATTGATTAGTACTTTCTCATTCATGTACATGTTGATAATTCTTGAGATAATTGACATTTTTTTTTTTATTCATAGAGAAGCATTGCAGAGAGACTCTCTGGAAGGAGAAGGACACCAGAGGCACCTACACCCCTGACGGATGCAGTGAGTCTTTGTTTTATGTACAATTGAGTCATATTTTTAATTTTTAAACTTTGTTATTGCTGGACAATACTAGTTCAGTTACTTGATCAAGAAATATTGTCATTGATTTGCAGTCGCCAGAGATGTACAGTGGTCGTCGAAAGAGGAAACAAGCATCAGGGTCTGGGAAAAACAAGAGAAAGTTGGAGTTTTGATGTGTTAGTCCAGGACAAATATGTAATTTTATGTACAATCTGGAGTTAGAGTATAGGGGTGCGGTCCAGGAAAAATGTACTTTTGTTTGCACATGTACATCAAATATGTTTGTAATACATGTACATTGACAGGCCATAGATGGGCCTTCTATTTTTTTATTATAACTTTCATGATATAAAAAATATTTCATATCAAGGCTCTTGAGATCTTCATGGTTTAGTCTTTTAAGTGTGATTATACACGTGTGTCCAAGAATGTTTCTATGTGTAATGTTCCCAATTTTTTATAGATTTTACGATTGCATGGAGATATCAGTTATAAATTTGAGAACAATGCACAATTACAATATCACGTAATGACAAAAATGTACGTTTCAATTTTTTTTTACCATGATCCAATTACATATACAATGCTATATTAACAATGTTAAATTGTATTCACAAAGATGGAACATACCTAATACACATAAGCACCCAGCACAGCTAAGAAACTAATCCAGCTAAGTGGAATACAAAAGCACCTTACCCACATAACAACCTAACAAACTTTTAAAGGAAGCATGAAGTTGACACACCTAAGTGATGCACCTGTGTGGTCTACATAAATAAAATTAGTGTTTGGCATGATGTCTTTCATCTAACGAATACATGGGGTTCACATCAAACCTAAAAGTATCTAAGTATTATAAGGTTGATTCAAAATAATGGTTATGACTATATCCTGCACATTATTTTATCATTTTGTTAATGTACATGGCATTTGATGAATGGCCTCGAGGAACAACTTTGGAAGAGACAAAAATTATGTGTGATTTTATTATAGTTTAAATTGATTAGAGAAGTACTATTTTGAATATTGTTTTATAAATTTATGTTTATGGAGTATTATTTGAAACATTCGTAGTGTGAAGATATATATATTTTGTAATAATGGTGTAATAGGTTGGCCACTTGTTTCTAAACATAAACATGTTCCATTACATGGTTATTGACATAATGGCGTTGTCTCCTCCTGCATTACATCGTACAAATGCTCACATCTCTTGGATGAACAAGCTAAATTAATATGGGAAAAAACCTTCTTTCGAATTTCCAGTCTCACGAATGATATTAAAGATCCTAAGATCAATTCACCTCCACATAGAGATTGACAACTCCTTTCTCCTTGATTAAAAAAAACAAAGAATATTTATTGCTTGACAATAATGGGAAATAATTCAAGTTCAACACCTCACAACAGGTAACAGAATTCTAAACAGCTACACATGGAATAATAGTTTGCAACAAGTATTTTTTCAAGAGGGGAAGATCTACAATCACCTTCAAGCTAACCTCTATGTGCAAAAATTTCAAATTCACTAACTGAGCAAAACCCTAGTTTCCAAAATTGACAAAAAAAATGATCTCTTGTCCATGGACCCAAAGTAGAGGGCCACCCTAGGATTACCTCAATGTCCTGAATCCAACGGAGCTGACGGTTCATCAATCTGAGCAACGTCCATTGTTCTATTGCATGTTGAATCCCACCTCCTACAAGATTTCAAGGACACCTGTTGAATCCCTACCTGGGGCATAGAATGGAAATCGTGCATCAAAATGGGATTCTTGTGGGGCATGCAAGCATCTTTAGGAAATTTCCATGTGGGAATGCTAGCCACAGGTTCATGGTCAAGGAATTTGCAAAGTTGACCCTATGTGCAAAAATTGGACATTCACTTACTGACCAAAACCCTAGTTTCCAAAATTGACCGAAAGAATGATCCCTTGTCCATGGACCCAGAGTAGAGGGCCACCCTAGCACTATCCCAATGCCCTGAATCCAATGAAGTCAACGGCCATCATTTTATCGCATGTTGAATCCCACCTCCTATAGGATTTCAGGGACATCTGTTGAATCCCTACTCCGGGCATAGAATGGAAACTGTGCATAAAAATGGGCTTCTGGTAGTTCATGAAATTGTGTTTACGCATGTTCCATGTGTGAATGCTAGCCACATGTTCACGGTCAATCAATATGTGAAGTTGACCCCCATGTGCAAAAATTTGACATTCCCTTACTCAGCAAAACCCTAGTTTCTAAAATTTACCAAAAAATGATCCCTTATCCACAGAACCATTTTAGAGGGCCTTCTGTATCACTATCTTGATGTTCTGAATCTAAGGAAGCTAATGGTTCGTCAATCAGAGCAACATCCATCATTCTATCGCACCTTAAATACCACCTCCTACAAGATTTCAGGGACACATGTTGAATCCCTACCCAAGGCATAGAATGGAAATCATGCATCAAAATGGGCTTTCAGTGGGTCATGCAAGCATGTTTAGGCAGGTTCCATGTGGGAACACTAACCACATGTTCACGGTTGAGGAATTTGCAAAGCTGACCCCTATGTGCAAAAAATGAGCATTCACTTATTGAGCAAAACTCTATTTTCCAAAATTGATCGAAAAAATGATCCCTTGTCCATGGAACTAGAGTAGAGGGCCACCCCTGGCACTACCTCGATGTCCTAAATCCAATAGAGTCGACATCTTGTTGATCCGGGAAATAGCGATCATTTTATCACACGTTGAATCCCACCTCCTATAGGCTTTCAGGGACACCTGTTGAATCCCTACTCGGAGCATAGAATGGAAACCATGCATCAAAATAGGATTTTGGTAGGTCATGCAAGCATGTTTAGGAATTTTCCATGTGGGAACGCTAGCCACACATTCACGGTCGAGCAATATGCGAAGTTGACCCCCATATGCAAAAATTTGACATTCCCTTACTGAGCAAAACCCTAGTTTCCAAAATTGCAAAAACATCATCCCTTGTCCATGGAACTAGATTAGAGGGCCTTCTGTATCACTCTCTATATATCCTGAATCCAACGGAGCTGACAGTTCGTCAATCCGAGCAAAAACCATCATTCTATTGCACGTTGAATTCGACCTCCTACAAACTTTCAGGGATACTTGTTGAATCCCTACCCGGAGCATAGAATGGAAACCTTGGATCAAAACGGGATTTCAGTGGGTCATGCAAATGTGTTCAGGCAGTGTCCATGTGGGAACACTAGCCACATGTTCTTGGTCGAGTAATATGAAAAGTTGACCCCTATGTGAAAAAATTGGACATTCACTTACTGAGCAAAACCCTAGTTTCCAAAATTGATCGAAATAATGATCCCTTATCCATGGACCTAAAGTAGAGGGCCACCCTTAGCACTATCTAAATGTCTCAAATCCAACGGATTTGACAGCTTGTCGATTCAAGAAACGGCCATCATTTTATCGCACGTTGAATCCCACCTCCTACGAGCTTTCAGGGAAACCTGTTGAATCCCTACTTCGGGCATAGAATGGAAACTGTGCATCGAAATGGACTTCTGGTAGGTCATGCAAGCGTGTTTAGGCATGTTCCATGTGGTAATGCTAGCCACATGTTCACGGTCAAGCAATATGGGAAGTTGATCCTCATGTACAAAAATTTGACATTCCCTTACTGAGAAAAATCCTAGTTTCCAAAATTGACAAAAAAAATGGTCCCTTGTCCATGGAACTAAATTAGAGGGCCCCATGAATCACTATCTCGATGTCCTAAATCCAATGGATTCAATAGTTCATCAATATGAGAAACATCCATTATTCTATCGCACGTTGAATCCCACCTCCTATGGGATTTCAAGGACACCTGTTATATCCCTACCCGGGGCATAGAATGGAAACCGTGCATCAAAATGGGATTTTGGTGGGTCATGAAAGCATTTTTAGTCAGTTTCCATGTGGGAACACTAGCCACACATTCACGATCGGGGAATTCACAAAGATGACCCCTATGTGCAGAAATTAGACATTCACTTACTCAGCAAAACCCTAGTTTACAAAATTGACCAAAAAAATGATCCCTTGTCCATGGACCCAGAGTAGAGGGCTACCCCTAGAACTATCTCGATGTCTTGAATCCAATGGAGTTTACGGCTTGTCAATTCAAGCAACGGCCATCATTTTATCATACGTTGAATCCCACCTCCTACAGGCTTTCAGGGACACTTGTTAAATCCCTACTCCGGGCATAGAATGGAAACCATGCATCAAAATGGGATTTTGGTAGGTCATGCAAGTGTGTTTAGGAATGTTTCATGTGGGAACGCTAGCCACATGTTCACGGTCGAGCAATATGTGAATTTGACCCCCATGTGCAAAAATTTGACATTCCCTTACTGAGCAAAACCCTAGTTTCCAAAATTTACCAAAAAAATGATCCCTTATCCTTGGAACCAGAGTAGAGGGCCGCCCCTAACACTATCTTGATATCTTGAATCCAACAGAGTTGACAGTTCATCGATCCGACCAATGACCATGGGGGCTTCACTTATTGACCAATATGCTATCACGTTAGTTCATATTGTGGGTTTTAAAATTATAAAAAATTGAACCAATATATTGCAGGTATTGGGGGGGATGATGGTTTAAGGTGGGGGTGGGTAGGGTGGTTTATAAGGATTGAGGTATAAAAAGGGGTGGGGAGGAGGTTTTAAGTATTGGGAGGGGGTTTCAACAAAAATACTTTGGGGAAATATCTCTGGAAATTAAGGGTATTCTTTAATATCCCACGATCGCACATGCTATGTGAGAGGTTCACTAAGTGAAGTCCCCGTGCCAACGACCATCATTATTTCACACGTTGAATCCCACCTCCTACAAGCTTTCAGGGACACTTGTTGAATCCCTAACCGAGGCATATAATGGAAACCGTGCATCAAAACGAGGTTCTAGTGCATCATACAAGTGTGTTTAGGAAGGGTCCATATCGAAATGCTAGCCACACGTTCACGGTCGAGGAATATGTGAAGTTGACCCCCAAACCATGGTTTCTATGGTTTAGAATGAAAAATATGGTTTACGGTGCAAAATTGAGTTAATATGATTAGCTATAGGGTTTTTAAGCTAGGATTGGAAATGGTTATTAGGCTAGGATTGCCACTCCTCAACGTCACGATTCTCGTGGAGAAACAAATTATCGAAATCAAGGACATAATTATCAGATTCAAGGAGATGTCCTTATAGGATCAACTTTGAGATTCAAGGCAAATGCAATAGACATATCCCACATAGAGTGGTACATATGGTCTTGGGCTATAAGGCATGAGTCATGTAAGTATCAATATAATACAACAAATCCATGATGAATCTCAGGTGCAAGTTATCAAGTTGTAGAAGTCTATTGAATTTATCAATCTATCAAGCGCTCAATCTATCAACCTATAAATAATCAATGAGACCTTGAAACCAAAATATCTGACTACCTACATGTGGTCATTCGACTAGACCATTAGGATCACCTCTAATAGAAACGAAATCCTTTAGCCACTCGTGCTTGGAGTAAGGCAACAAGTATCGTGACTTTGATGAGTTCTTGTTTGGAATTGTTTGCAACTGGAGGTTTGTGCCAATAACTAAGTTTGTATAATGGTATACAATTTGACCTGGTCTATAATATTCAAATACATAACCTTTTTTCTTTCATGCATGGTAAATATGTGTCAAATATTCTCCTTTGATAACCATCAACCAAATTGCAAAATCATTACCCTCGGAGTTGCTTAGTGAGATAATGAGGATTTGCTTCCCATCCAAGCAACGTGCCAGGAAATAGTCAGTGTGCCATTCATTTTATCTTGGGGAAACCATTATGTATATGTGCCCTGCATAAAATAAAGTGTAGACCTAGGAGTCAGCTAACTAAACACAACTAGTCGTCAAAAATTTCAAAGATATCAACATAATAGTCAAACCTGGTTGTATGAGATTTGAAATGTGGTCATAGTCATGTGAAATACTCAACTGGACCTCCTCCAAGTGGGATAATTCTGAATTTATTTGTAGACCAATGGGGAGTGATACACAATCCCAGCTATCAACCCAATCTGTGGATTCACAGTTGTCCCATTCACCACTACTACATGGATAACAAAAACAAGAGAGTTTTCTTGTCCACATTTCAACTATAACATTGTCTGACATCCTAATTGAATGGAATACACGATTTCCTTGGAAGGTCTTGCACTCATATAGTTTTGATTGATCTACACCGACCACCTCCCAGAAATATCTATGTACATGTGCTTTTTGAGATGATTGGTCTTCTTTCCTTCTAGCTCCCTGCCCCATCACTGAAGAACACCATGTAATAATGGTATTTTCATCTCGGATGAGAGAAATAGTTGTGAATTTCATCTCTTGCCTACGTAATGTAGTCTTGATGCATGAACCTACTCCATAATGTTCCCCTTTTCCATGTCCGGTCTCAAAATAGCTCCAAATATGTGGCACCTTGTGCCTCTTGTGGAGAATACACAACCATTGGAAGACACGGGAATTTTTGAATTTCCCCGCACAACCATCATACCAAATCCAATGTTGTTCCATCTATATATTGTTATCCTCCAAGTGTTTGTAGAACAATTGAAAGTTGTGTTGTACAAAAGTCAAGTCATGACACCTGTCATCACTTATGTAAAAGTGATACTCCTTCAATACAACCCTTTTCTCTTCAGTACTATCTGACCCATGTCTATAGGTGATATGGACCATTATGTTGACCCAGGTTGAGTGATAATATTGACTCTGAATCTTGTTCTATGGTTGAAGAGTGTATTTTTCTGTGAAATCGACCACTGATAATATAGTTCCAATAGGAAATGTATCCCTGCATGCTCTAAACTACTCATATTTCCAATGAGCCATATGTACATGCTTTACATACTGTTGTGTCTTTTCAAAGAATTCCTCCATGAAGTTGTATACCTGTACCTGGTAGATCAACAATAAAGATGTACATATCAATAGGTTGTTACATATATGAAGTAGCAATAGATGAAGGAAAAAATACTATTCAGGAACTCGTTACTAACATGAGAGGTGTTCAATTGTATTTTTTTTTCTTTCATTCCCTCCACCGATATCATACGTGGCATATTTGAATGACTGCAAATTCACTTCATGTCTCCCAAGTTCATGCTCATCGGTGACATGTATGCATTTGTCCAAAAATTCCATTCCACCACACCTTGGGCATGTCCCATCTACGCAAGGCCTTTGATAAAATGTGCAACCATCTGTCCTTCTACACAAGATGTTATGGATAAACTCTCTAGATGATGTCAGTGGAAATGTAGTTGAGCATTCCTGCATAAGAGTGTTATGCAAAACATGCAATATATGTATATATGTGTCATAATAATAACCATACTCAATGTGATATTGACAACAACATGTGTTACAAGTTGTGTTTATTTTAACATACCATGGTTTGCATTTCTCGAAGGATATTTGGCCCAAGTTAAGTTGATTATGTTAATGCCTAAATATCTCATATAATTATGTTTGTGGCATGTCAAGAAAATGTTTAATGTGAGGCTCACGATCCCTTGAACCCCTTCTCAATTTTAGTACATCTTTTTGGTTGGATGAAGGTCTACTATTGTCATGTCAAAACTCCTGCACCGGTCCCTTTACCGCATCAATGATATTCATATTAGAGCATGGCAACCTGCCAACGAACAAACAAACATATGTTTCACCAGATTCAAGTTGTTCTCTTCTAGAACAATACCTACGGAGTGATTTGATATCCAGTCCTACAAGTTTGGATGTAGTCTTACTAAAGGCGAAGGGCCCTGGTGCTTTTGTTCACGATTGATTGTGACAACACACGACAAGCTGCATTGCGATCCTTTGAACGAGATTTCTTTCCAATAGTACTAAATGCATCTACCAAACTTCTAACAACATGGGAACTTGGTTTAGAACTATTTATCATCTTTATCCTTAAGTTTTTCCTAACAACAGTCATACACCTAGATTTTAACAATGATATAAATAATCTACATTTATCTCCATCACATTTAGAATCAAAATAGTTGACAAGTATCTATTGAGGTTGATATTCAATACTGTGTTTAGACATCATACCTTCAAGTGAACCAACGAGACTTTCATCGATCTGTATATGTTTTGAAGTTCTTCAGCGTGAAGTTGCTAATGGAGGTAGGGAGGTTGGAACTACACCCTATACCATATCACCCGGTCAGTCTAGCATTTGAACATGAGCTTCATGTCCTTCTATGTCTTCCTGATGGTCGGACGGTGGCAATTGGAAATCCTCTTGGGTGGTTTGAACAACATTGTATTCTTCAAGCATACGTTCAGCATTCAACATCTCTCTAACTTCATCACTTCTATACCGAAATTCAATTAAATCTGCAAAGGTTTCTGGTGGCCTTGATATGCACCTACATTTTACTCCTTGATCAGTTCCATGTAGTGCTCGTTCTTCTACTGATATGGAGACCGAAGAACCCTCGAGAAAATTATTTTTTCTTTCTTGAGGTGGATTGGTAGGAAGAACTATGGCATCCTCAACAACCGGGATTGGTTGAGTATCCATAGAGCATCTTTGATTGGTCATGTCATTTATTTTCTTATCTCTAATTTCTTCAAGGATTTCATTGGGTATCCTCTTCCTTGCTGGTTTTCTTGCCCGATTGCATGAGTTTCCCATCACCACAATGATCAATGATATATATCGTTTCATTTGCTACCTCCTCAATGGTACTCTTCAATGGGAGACTACCCAAGCTTGGTTTCTTTCTTGCTCAATTGTGTCTAGATACTCAATCTAGGGTGAAGATTGGGAAGAATGTTTCCTTTTCTAGCTCCTCAATTGCAAGAAAAACAATAGTAGAGATGCTCTATGGTGCTCCTCAATGGGAAATTCCCCAAGCTTGGTTTGTTTCTTGCTCAATTGTGTCTACATACTCCACCACAATGACCAAGTTAATGTTTCCTTTGCTAGCTCCTCAATTGCAAGAAAAACAATGGTGGAGATGCTCTATGGTGCTCCTCAGTGGGAAATTCTGCAAGCTTGGTTTGTTTCTTGTGTTTCTTGCTCAATTGTGTCTACACACTCCACCACAATGACCAAGTTAATGTTTCCTCTGCTAGCTCCTCAATTGCAAGAAAAACAATGGTGGAGATGCTCTACATTGCTCCTTGCTCAAATAATGGATTCTTTCTTGCTCAATTAATTCTTTATTTCTTTCTCCTCAATGTATACCATGCTCCAAGAAATACTTAGAAACTTATGGTGGAGATGCTTGATGTCAAAAACAATTTTGTGTGATAATATGGTGAAGAAGAGAATGTTCATGCACTGTCTATAACCTGAAATTGCACGTGGACTGTCAAACCTGTGTGAAATGTGTTAGAGTGTTTCTCGGACAGGGACTGCTATTGTTTATACTGAGACTAATTGTGCACGCGTTATCGTTAACTAAAACGGGGGTGCATTTTGGACACATAAAACAAGTGCGTGTTTTACTCTAATAGAATTTTGGAGCATTTAAGAAGTTAGTTGCATGGCTAAGGGATCATTCAAGGTTTAGGGGAGAATTAACAAGCACTCCCTTAATCTTTGCGCCTTAACACCCTCGCTCTCTTCAACCTAACTATATTGTTTTACAAATCAAGGGATGTGTGTGTGAGAAAAAGAAATGTTAAGGGGTGTTAGTATTAAAGGGATACATAGGGATGTGTGTGTGTGTGTCAAAGAGATAGGTTAGGGGGTTCTAGTGGTAAGGTTTGAGATAGGTATTTCTGTGTGTGTGCTACAGAGATAGATGAGGGGGTTCTAGTGGCAAGGGGAGACATAGGGATGTGTGTGTGTGTGTGTGTGTGTCAGAGAGATAGGTTAGGGGGTGCTAGTGGTAAGGGGAGACATAGGGATGTGTGTGTGTGTGTCAGAGGAGAGGCATAGGGATGTGTGAGAGAGAGAGAGCGAGAGGAAGGGATGTGTTAGGAGTTTAGGAGTCAGGGGAGGTTAGATTAATGTGGGGGTGTCTAGGTGAATGTAGAGGGGATCCAATAGGGGGGTGGGGGTTAGATGTAGTTGGATTGGTTGGGGAGTGATATAAGGGAGGTGGTTGTTAGTGGTAAAGGGAGACCTGTGGATGTGTGGGGGGGTATCTAGGTGTTGTAGGTTATAGGTTAGGGGGTGTTAGTGGTAAGGGGAAACATAGAGATGTGTGTGTGAGAGAGAGAGAGAAACAAAGATAGAGTGGATGGGGGGGGTCCTTA
>LPNX010742836.1:261373-309801 GCA_001517045.1 Pseudotsuga menziesii
GATGTGTAATGTGGGTGTCTGTGATAGAGAGAGAGAGGGTTGGAGAATAGATCGGGGGGTGGGGTATAAGTGTAAATGGATGAGTAGGGGAGCAATAAAGAGTGGAGAGAGAGGTTTTAGGTGTTGGGAGTGAGAGAGAGGTGCTAGGGGGATGTATGTGTGTGTGTGTGTGTGTGAGAGAGAGAGAGAGAGAGGAAGGGAGGTTTATGGGTTCAGGTTTGGGGGGTGCTAAGTGATTAGAGATAGAACAATAGGGGGTGTTTAAGAGTTAGAGGTAGATAGAAAAGGTTATGGGTTTAGGGGTGGAGAGGAAGGGACATACAGGTGTTAGTGGTAAGGGGGGACATAGGCATGTGAGAGAGAGAGAGAATGAATGGGGTGATGGGGTGATAGGGAGAGAGAGGAGGGGGTTAAAGGTTGACAGGATGAGGGGGACTTAGAGGTAGGGAGAGGAGGAGGGGGGATTAGTAAGAGTTATGGGGAATAGAGGAGTGGAGGGGAGATAAAATAATTTTATTATTGGTATAAATTACAAAACCAAACTCATTGTAGTATTTAAAAACATGCACATGTTGTGATTCATAAAAACGTGCTCTAGTTTTTATCAACACGCAAGCGTTATTGTTCATAATAACGAGCACGCGATTTGTTTAAATTCAAAAATGTATTCCCTCCAAATGATAAGGCCAAACCTCCACCCATTATTTCATGGAGTTCTTATGCCTATGTGTCTGCTTCAGACTTTGCTTCAGATTCAACATGCATGTTCCTTGGAGTATGATAAACCATGGATAATTCAACATTATATCCAAAATTTCAATATTCTCATGTTTAGTTGTTCATCTGAGTATGCTGCACACCTCCATTTTTTATGAGATTTTAGAAACATATATGGTTTTTTTTACAAATTCTAAATATGTAAATTTTAACAAGAATACATAATTTTTTCTTATTTTTTCTTATTTATCTTCTGTCATCACTCCTCAACTCAAAAAACACATTGTTAGTGCTTCATCCATATCTCTTTAGTTTCTCAACCATTTTTAAAAAATTTGTATGGTGCACTAAAGAACACCGACCTCTACATGCTATAAAAAATCCCATTTCCAAATAATTGCATTAAGACATTCAAATTCTTCACCCAAATTGACGTACCGTTTTCGAGGTTTTATCTCTTAGATAATTAAAACAAAAATTAAAAATATTATTTTTATTATCGGAAAAATAGTCATGCACTAGTACTATATGTTCTCTATATGTATATCGGTTTTTGTAATTTTATTCCATCATTTAGTCACTCAAATGTTGCACCCACAAAAACATATACCTTATAATTTGTCCCAAAAATAAAAAGTTCCCATTAAAAAATATCTAACTTTAGCTGTTAACAACATTTTCAATAGAAAAAAATTCTGTATTTGGCAACTTCATTCAATTTCCTACATTTCTTGTTTTTTACTCATCGCAAGATTCATTGTGTAAGTGTCTCAAAATATCCATGCAAGTTGATGGATGCTTGTTTTTTCAGTTTTCTATTGCATCTATAGCGTCAAAAGAGACCCTCGTCAGCTTGCACACACCCATGTTCAATTATCTTGTGGGGAGTTTAGAGCATTTTCATGAAGAATCTTTGAATTATTAAAATGTTTGTATTGTATCCAAAAATTTCATTTATATCCTCTAAAGCACATTACACAGATTATTGCAAACTGTTGTAATTCACTCTATTGTAGCTTGCATACTTGCAGAGGTTGACTTATAAACTATTGCAGAGAGTGTCGTACCAGAGCTTACTATAGTGTAAAGTTTCTTTTTGCATATTATAGAGTTGCTTCATAGAAAAGAAGTTGTTGGTGGATAGCATTGGAGAGTTTTCACACCACTCCTTCAATAAAAAGATATTTTAGAATAAAACGTTGAGTTGTTTTTGTTTGTTCAAGACCACAAGAATCCCTATTCATTGAATTGGAGAGTTTTCACACCACTCCTTCAATAAAAGGTATTTTAGAAGACAGCATTGAGTTGTTGTCATTTGTTCAAAACCACAAGAATCCCTCTTCATTGCAGAGACGTTAAATTGTTGCAAAGATTATTTTGCAAACATGTTGTAAAACTTTTATTGCAGATGTCAAGTCACTATAGAGACCAATATTGCAAATTGTTGCAAGCATTAGTGGTGAAATCCCTCCAATGTTGTATATTGACTCCACAATCCATATAGACTATTGCAACATATTCTAAAGTCCTTGAAGACTTTTTCATTATGTTCAGTTGAATACTTGAGAACATCAATTGCACACTTTGGTTGACGATATTGAGATTGCATAGAAGATTTGGGACTGGTCTAGTGATTCCAATTGATCCAAGCAAGTTTGCAATTGTTGCTACAGCTGCTCTAAAAGAAGAAGTGGCAAAAGAAAATCATCATCATTCAAGAAATAATGTATATTGGATTCATAAATTCAACATTCATAAGTTGAACTTAAAAACTATTGATTGTTTGTAAGTTCTAGTGCATTCTTTGGTACTTGCATGTGTATCTTTTGTACAATATCAAAGTGAAGGAAAAGTTGAATTGTATTGTATTTGGGTACATTCTCTCCTAAGGTCGACACCCTTCATTTTTAATTTTAGGTCTAATGAAGTCTTATTTGTAAAGGGAAGAGTTGCAAGAATCCCTCAGTTTGATCGATTCTATTTGGACCTACCTGCATAAGGAGTCTTCAAACAGCCCTCATAATGTCTCAAACTAAAAATATTAATTTGGTGAACACTTTAATTCTTAATGTTGTAGATGAATCAATCACAATTAACAAAGATACTCTACAAATTGTCATCACACATCTGCATGATTCAAAACCAAAGAGGATTATGTACATAATAGGAATCAACATTCTGAAATAGTGTTCTTTTATAGCAACCCTTTCTTTGAAGATGATTCCTATCAGCTGCTAGCACATTACCAAAACAGTGAAATCATGTTAGAAGATGTACAACCTATTCAAAGTTCTAGATGTCAATATTTTGATCGTTGGCCATATGAAATATCAGTGTTTTGATCTCTATCCTTGTCAACATTGTGGGAAGCGTACCATTATTTAGATAGGTGTGTAAAGATGAAAAAACTTGCAAGATTGAAACGTGCAACATAATATTGTACGGCTTCTTATCTTGTACCTAATAGGGGGGACAATATGTCAAGCTTCAAGTTTCAATGCTTTGTGATTCTAAAAATAAGTAGTCACAACCTTCTTCAAGAAATCCATATCAAGTGAGCCTGATCCACAGCTAATTTGGTAGGCCATATTTATAGATGTAGCAATAAGACATAAGATAACCTTGCTAAGATTAATCATGTGTTATGTGTTTAGTTTTGACACCATGAGACTCTCCACTCCTCACGTTGTTCCTGACAGGGGGGAATGATGAACAATAAAAAACAAACAAAATATTATAATTGATATGGAACAAGCGACCTTGAACAGATTAATAACCATGTTTTACTAAGCTCTAGTTGGTTGGTTGTAACCCCAAACCACCTATTTTGAGAACACCTTCTATTAAAAAATTCCACCAGCTTCTAGCTAAACTACTTGGAAAATTATTTCCAAGCTGGAAATGTTCAACACTGGCAGTTTTCACTTCCTAATTTCATCTCTCTTGGTTTGTGGTCAACCCAAAACCTCTGAGCCTTCATGCCAAGTTCCAAACAAAACCTCTGATAATTTATGCCAAGTTTGAGATTTTGTTGTTAGCCTTAAACAACCCACATAGTCGAATACATCAGCCTCTCCTAGTCTTGTTGGTTTATGGTTAGCCAAAACCACCACTTCAGAGAGAAATTGTAAGTAATGTACCCAAACCTAAGTCTAGGCACACTGACTCAAATTTAACTAGATTTAGACTAGGAGTTTAAAAAGTAAGTCTCAAACCCTCTAGACTTTCGCAAATTTTCCCAAGATGGATTTTAGGATCTTCTCTAGCTTAAGGAAGTCCTACAACAACCTTAATTAGACACCCAACTTCGACAATTTCACATTCTTTGGGTGCATCACACCTAGGTAGAATCCTTTAGCTAAACCAAAGGCTTGAAGGCGATGGCCCCAAGACTTATGTGGAACCCAATGGCTTATAGTGTAGAAATGGAAGTGATTGGTTTGTCTCTACCCCAACTTGCTATGAAAACACTAGTATAGATAATTATACTCAATTTGATAGAGATTGGAAGATAAGAAGAAAATTACAAATTTCAATACACCTCTACTAAGTGGTTTCCAAGCGAATTCTAATGGAACTAGTAGGTCACAATTTGTTGGTATGAAGCTCGGAATAGGATTTATTTTCTCTTATCTACTTGCAACAACTTGAGATCAGGAAATGGAGGTGCACAAGTTAGGATAATGCTTTAAAACTAAAAATTAGTTAGAATTTGGCATTAACTAGTGCATAGGAGGAAAGACACAATAAAAGATAAAATTAAGAAAAATGGAAGCACAAAAATGAATATTATCATTCAATAGGGAATGTATTACATATCATAATTGCAATGATATCAGCCACATCATCCTAGATAAGCACAATCACTACTGAATACTACAACTAGCTCATTATAGAATTACACACAACTCCTGGAACTCGAACTACTAGAACTTTAACACACTATCTGGATTTCAAAGGGGTCTGCAATGACATGGAAGGAATGAAATAAAACTCAATGAGAAATAATGAATACCTTCCTACTCAATCTCGATATGATTCCTCAACTAGTTTGGTGAACATAAGGGGCACATTTCCCAAGTCTTGAAAAGATCAAAGCTCTTTAACTCAATAATCAAACTAGAAAAAGATGTCACATGGGTGAACTCAACACCATTTTATAAGATCTATTAGCTTCTTGGATAATATTCATTGCATGTGGACCTCTAGCCTCGTCCATTGTGCACTCCTTAGCTAAATTGGGACTTGCAGTTTTAAGTGACTTTTTCCTTTCTTTCTTTCCTTCCATGCTTAAGTATGTTTTTCCTTCTTTTAGAAACTCTGATTTTCCTTGATTTTCTACTTCTTTCCTCCTTTTCATTACTTTCTTTATTTTCTACCACTTCCCTTCTTTCAATTATTTTCTTGCTTTTCATTTCTTTCTTCTTTTTTTGCCACTTTCCTTCTTTTCAATATTTTTTCCTGCTTTTCAATTTATTTCTATCCTTGTCGCATATTTCTTCCTTTTCACTACATTTATTCTAGATTCCTTGTGGAATAAAACTCATAGATTCCACATAATCTCTAGTGCACCCTCCTGGGCCACCTAATCATTTACAAATCATCAAGAAATTAATAAATAAATAAATATTTGAACTATGGACTATGTTCTTCTCCAACGTTTAATTTAATTAAACTAAATAATCCCTAGACCAAAATTAATCCCTAACTGCTTTATTTTATTTTCTACCTAAACCCACAGGATGACCAACGAGCCACTAAGGATAGGACATTACAATCCTCCTCACCCAAGATTGTTTTTCCTCAAGAAATTACAATCGTAGTTGTTGTAAAACATGCTCACCTTCCCATGTTGCATCTTCACTTGGTAAATCTTTCCATTGAACTAGGTACTCTTTAATTGTCTTATTTCTCAATTTCCTCTCTCTTATCTACAAAATATTCTCTGGAACAAGTACTAAGTGTACTTTACCATAAATTAGATGAAGCTCCTTTGAAATGGCCACTTGTTTCCCAAATTCCTTCTTAAGACTTGTAAAATACATGGAACACATTGTGTATCTTGCTTCCAGAAGGTACTCTAACTCATAAGCAACATCACCAATATTAATCACAACTCTATAAATTCCATAGAACCTTGGATGCAACTTTTCATCCCCCTTTTTCTTCAAGGAATATTTACTATATGGTTGTAATCTCATGTATACCAAGTCACCCTCTTGGAAGGTTCACTCTATCCTATGCTTTTCTGCATTCATCTTCTATTGGTTTTGTGCAACCTGCAAATTTTGCTTGAGTGCTTTAATAATGTCTCAACTCTCTTGGAGGAAATCCTTGGTCTTTTGGGCCTTGCAATATCCAAATATCATATCTGTAAATGTCAGGGAATCATACCCATACAAAGCTTTGAAAGGTGTCATACCAATGGAAATGTGAAAAGTTGTATTGTAGTAGAATTCTCCTAAATGCAACCATGTAACCCATACTTTCTTTTTCCCCTTGGCATATCTCTTGAGGTATCCTTCAATTCAAGCCATTAATTCACCTTCTCAGTTTTCCCATCAGTCTAAGGGTGATAACTTGTGATAAGATCCAAGCTTGTCCCAACCAATTTGAATAACTCTCACCAAAATGCACTTGTGAATTTGTTATACCTATCACTTATATGGTTTTGGGAAAACTATGCAACTTGAATACTTCTAGCAAGAAGAGACCGACAACTTGGCCTACTGCAATAGTGGATGCAACAACAAAAAAATGTGAAATTTTTTTATCCTATCAAGAACAACAAAAATGAAATCTCTACCTTTAACTTTTGGAAATCCAGTGATGAAGTCCATGGATATACTCTCCATTTTGTGCTTCGGGATTGGTAGAGACTATAATAGGTCAATAGGATGTATATGCTCCACCTTATTCTATTGGAATGCAATTAATACTCTTACATGATTCATCACAGCATTCTTGAGTAACTTCCATGAGAACCTCTCTCTTAGCTTTCTATAAGTTTTCAAGAAACCTAGATGGCCAGATAAGGGTGCATCATGCATAGCTTTTGAAATATATTTTTTTTAAACTGGTTCTGGCACCAAGAAGATTCATTCATTGTAGTAGATGATATCACTAAGAACCTTGTATGCATCATCATGTATTAACTCATATAATAAATCACATGCAAACTTATTTTTAGAGTACTCTATTGCTAATTGAGCCTTCCAATCAATAGGAAATTTTATTAAAGAAAGTGTTGGGTTCCTAGAAAGTGCATCTACAACTACATTCATTTTCTCATTCTTGTACTCTATGTCAAAATCAAAGGATTTAACTTTTCTTACCCATTTTTTTCCTGTCATTGAACTCCGTCTGTGTTAAGAAATGCATTAAACTATTGTTATTAGCCTTGACAACAAACTTGATCCCTACCAAGTACTATCGAAACTTGGCCAATGCCTGCATAATGGCCAACATTTATTTATCATATATTGAATAGTGTCTTTCATGTGCTTGCAACTTTCTTCTCTCAAAAGCAATGGGGTGCTTGTTTTGCATTTGTATTGACCCAATTCCTTTGCTAGAAGCATCACACCCAAGCACAAATGGTTGAGTGAAATCTTGTAAGGCAAGGACCAGCAACTGCTCATTACTTTCTCCATTTTATTGAAAATTGTTTTAGCTTCCTTGGAACAATGAAAAGCTTCCTTCTTTGTAAGGTTAGTCAAATGTGTTTTCAACTATGAGAATCCTTTGACAAATTTTCTATAGTAGGTGGAAATTCCACTGAATCCTCTCAACTCGGTTACATTCTTGGGGCTTGGCCAATCAAGAATAGCCTAGATCTTTTCCATGCAGACTTTTACCCCATAGTGTCCAATCACTTGACCAAGGTACATTAACTCCATCATTCCAAACTCACATTTAGACAACTTTGCATACAATGAATGTTCTTCCATAATGGTTAGTACAACTTCCAAATGATGCAAGTGTTCATCCCAAGTTTTTCTATAAATCAAAATATCATCAAATAACACCAGTACATACTTACATACCTTCTTACTAAACAATCTATTCATGCAATATTGAAATGTAGTCGGAGCATTAGTCAAGCCAAAGGGAATGACTAAAGATTCAAAGTGTCCATAGTGACAATGAAAGTTTGTCTTATGTATGTCTTTCTCTCTCATTCTAATTTGATGGTAAGTGGAATGAAGCTCTATCTTATAAAACAACTTGGCCCCATTCATCTCATCAATTCTTGGAATTGTGTACTGGTTCTTGATGGTATTCTTGTTAAGGGATCTATATTCATTGCACATTCGCATTGTCCCATCCTTCTTCTTGACTAGGACCACTGAATATGAAAAGGGGCCTTAAAGTTGGTCTACTGAATCCCAAGTCAAGTAACTCCTTAATGGTTCACTTCAATATATCATCCTTGAACCTCTTAAGATGATTGTAATGATAGATGTTGATGGGTCATGTGCCCATATCCAACTCTATCTTGTGCTCAACACCTTGGTCTGGTGGCATGCCATGTGGAAGGTCTCCAAATACCTTCTCATGAGTTTTGTTGCAATCTCTCAATGTCTTATATATATATTATTCTATGTCAATGGTGGTTCCTTGAGTGGTGATGAGGGACTCAATGGCCCACTCAATATCATTATTCTTCAATATGGACCTCATGCTATGTGAAGACACCAATCTCTTGGGTTAAGTGTTTGTGCCTCTCAAAACTATCTGCTTCCCATCAAGATCTTTGAAGCTCATTTCTGACACCTTGTAATTCATAGAATTTTCTCCAATGGAGTACAACCATTGCACTCCCATAACCAAATTGGTATCAACCACATTGACAACATAGAAGATATATGTCAAGGTATAGTCTCCTATGTTTACTTGCAACTTTGGAATCCATATAGAACAATCCATGGAGTTAGTACCTAGAACAATGATAGTGAAGCTTTCAATTTTTTTGTGGGTAGATTTTTTCCTTCCACCTATGCTGCATCAACGAAGTTATGAGTGTATCAACTAAAACTGTAATTTTTTTTCCTTGGACCACTCCCTTGAATATAAGAGTATACAAGAGAGGTACTCCTATCAGGACTACAATATTTCCACCCTTTGTTCATGGTGTCTCTTCATCTATTGTCTCATAGGCCCCCTCTACATCAACTGGTGCTTCCTCATCTTCCACCTCAAATTATCTCTCTAAGAATACCTCAATTTAATGTTTATTTCCCTAAGCACACTTGTGGAATGGAACCCACGGTTCCTAACAAGTGAAGAATAACTTCCTTCTCCTCAATTCATCTCTCTTTCTGGAAATGTTCTCTTTCTTGAAAGTGTCAATCAAGTTCTTCAAGGAAGTCCTTTGATTCTTAAAATGGGTAGGAATAGGAGAAAATATTGTTCTTGGTATGGCATCTTGTATATTTCTTGTTATGATCATTGCATCCTGCAAGGTGGATCATGTGTAGGCCTTAACCAACCCTTTCAATGGACCTTCTAATAATTCTATGAATAATACGATTAATTGAGCTTTAGATATGTTATTGACCGCCACATATAGCTTCTAGAACTTAGAAATGTGGGCCTCATGAGTTCATGTCTATCTTAAATTTTCTAGATTACTGAAATGGATTTCAGGATCCTTTCGATCAAATCTATCTTCCAATATCCTAGTGAAATCATCATATGTTGTCACTTAGCCATGACCCAATGTCTTCATGCCATGGAAACACTAGTAATTGGCATCTCCATCAATATTCAAGGTAGCCATTTTGATGGAATCCCTTTCATCCATGGTGTTCAATTGGAAGTATGTGTCTAGTTTCTAGATCCATGAATTGGCAATGCATTTTGATGAACCATCTAAATATGGAAGAGAGATATTACCAATGTCATTATTCAACTGAAGGTTGTGAGAAATAATCCTGTTGATTCATCTTGAATTGAATTTGTATTGGGATTCACATAAATCCTTTAAAGGCAGTGCTCTTATACATTCTTCACTTGGAGTTTGGTACTCTGCATAGCGACCTTCCCATGAAGCAATTGATTCATTTTGCACTTCTATTTATTCAATGAATTTGGGAATGGTAGGCCATGTCTAAATCCTCAAATGATGAGGTTGATTGTGAGACCTTCTATTTGAAATAACAGACTCACCATAGGCATTTCTTTCTTCATGTTGAGAGACACTAATGCTCCCTTCTCCATCCTTGTTTCCCAATTACTTGTCCAGGAATTCTCTAGTCTCTTTCCCCAACCAGATGATATTCTCAGATATATATTGCATTCCTTTCAACATATTTTGGACAAAGAATGTGAATTCATCCCTTCTGTCCATGCTTGATGTCTCTCTTTCTCCTTGGATCTCACCTTTAGTGGAGTCAACTTCCTCTTCTTCTTCTACCAGGGGTTCTTCTGATTTTTTCTTTGGAGGATATGAATTTATATTTGAAATCATAAATGATTACCATGATAAGGTGTATAGTACCATGCTCTAATACAAATTTAATGTACTCAAACCTAGGTATATGCACACTAACTCAAGTTTAACTAGATGTAGACTAGAAGTTTAAAAATTAAGTCTCAAAAACCTCCAGACTCTCCCAAACTTTACCAAGATTGTTTTATGATATTCTATATATTAAGGACATCCCACATCAACCTCAATTAGACACCCAAATTTGGCATCTGCACATTTGTTGTGTGCATCACGCCTGGGTATACTCCTTTGGCTAAACCAAAGGCTTCAAGGAAATGCCCCAAGACTTATATGGAACCCAATGGCTTATGGTGCAGGAATAGAAGTGGAAGGTTTGTATATACCCAAAAATTCTATGAAAACATTGATATAGACAATTAGACTCAATTTGACAGTGATTGGAATCTAGGAAAAAAATTATAAATTTCAAGACAACTCTACTAGGTGGTTTTCCAAGCGAATACGAATGGCACTGGGAGGTCATGATTTTCTAGTATAAATATTGGGATAGGATCAATTTTGTTTTATGTACTTGTAAAAACCTACATATCAATAAATGGATATGCAGAAGTCAAGATATTCCTTCAAAACTAAAAAACTAGTTAGAATTTGACAATAATTAGTGCATAAGAGGAAAGATACAATAAAAATATAAAATTATGCAAAATGGAAGCACGACAATAAATAATATTATTAAATAGGTCATGGATTACATATCATATCTGAAATTATAGTGGCCACATCATACTGGATAAGCACCATCGCTACTCAATACTACAACTAGCTCGCTATATAATTACACACAACTCCTGGAACTGGAATTATTGTAACTTCAATGAAATGTATGTATTTTGAATGGGGATACAATGACATGGAATACCTCCAATAAAACTCAATTATAAATTATGAATACCTTCCTCCACAATATCGAGAATATTCCTCAACTAGTTTGGTGAATATAAGGGACACATCTCCCAATTGATGACAAGGGGCACATATCCCAAGTCTTGAAAAGATCGGAGCTCTTCAAATCAATAATGAAAATGGAAAAATATGTGAATGGGCATTCTCAACCCCTTTTTATAATATTTGTTAGCTTCTTGGATAATATTCATTGCAAGTGGACCTATAGCCTCATCCATTGTGCCCTCCTTGGCTAAATCTAGACTTGCATCTTTATGTGACTTTTTCCTTGCTTTCTTTCCTTTCCTTCTTTAGTTTTTTTTCCTACCTTTTGAAATTATTATTTTCCTCAATTTTCTGCTTCTTTACTTCTTTTCATTGCTTTCCTACTTTTCTGCCACCTTCCTGCTTTTCAATGTTTTTCCTGCTTTCTATGGTTTTCCAACATTTTGGCGGCTTACTTGGTTTTCATTGATTTTCTTCCATATTGATTTTATTCAACCTAATCTCCTATGCTCCAATTTGGGCCACCTAAGCATTTACAACTCATCAAGCAATTAATAAATAATTAAATATTTGAACTATGGACTACATTCTTCTCCAATGTTTAATTTAATTAAACGAAATAATCCATAGACCAAAATTAATCCCTAACTACTTTTTTTTATTTTATGCCTAAACCCATAGATATTGGATGGGTTAGAAGGATGACCAATGATCCACTAAGGAGGGGACATTACATTGTATTTAGCAGGAGATGTCAACTTCTGCTAACTTGCTTCGCAATTCAGATTGTTATGTTGGAAATGTTTGGCAGTTGTAGTTGTCCACTTCCAGTTATTTAGTTCTCTTTTCTTGGACTCACATACACCCCTTCGAGTTTAGACGAGAATTCTTGGGAACATAATCCTTATTGTTAGGTTTATTACTATGTTATCTCCCTATTCACGTGAGGAGAATACAAAAATTCATAGGTGAATAAGAAGAGTTACTTAAGAGTCCAAGAGACCACTTGGGAAAATGAACCCAAGGGCCATTTATCATTGTATATATTGAACATTAATTAATAGGAAGTATGAGCTTAACACCTATTTTTTTTGTCTTTGTGGTTATTCTACTTGTGTGTTTGGATTGTGTGTTCAACCAATCATCTATTTTCCCTAATGTGCACTTAACGAATGTGGTACGGTTTCAGTGATAATATGCCTCAACCATACTTACATAACACACTTAACATCATTTTATCTAATTTCTTATATCTGTGATGTAAATTCATCTTAACTTTGAATCTATTAAACTAGAAAAGTTCCATCTTAAACCCGAATCTATTAAGTATCGAGAGGAATCCAATTTCTTGTGTAAAGTTTTTCAATCTTAAATTTTTTACACATCAAGAAAAAATTTACACCTCAAAATAGTATAGTTTTTATTAATTTGTTTTCATAAGAACCTGGCTACTCTTGGTGCAATGATCAATATTAACATATATTCATAATAATTTATTTTATCATCATTGTTTTATTGTTTTTATTTGATTATTACATATCTCAATTTTTATTTATAAATTTTACTTTTAATTTATTCATGTAAATGTGAACATCAATTTAATATTAACATTAGCATAGTTTAAATTATCATTAATATTGTTTCCACAAAAAACAATCATAATCATTTTATTTAATAAAAATGGATTTCATTTCTCAGATGCCTTCATGTTTATCATGATGCATTATCCAAAAACATGTTCATAACTGTTCAGTTTTTTACAAAAAAAACATATCACAGAAATAAAAATACTTCTATCCCAATATATCCAAAACTCAATCTTATATGTAATCTATCACAAAATTTAGTCCTTTCATAACCAAAATATCACTAAATATGCATATTAAAGTAGCATTAAAAAGTATCAAAATCCATCATTTTAAACATAAGTATCCACATCAACCATAGTTTTTCAAAATATCACTAAAATATCAAGAGAAAACCTGTAAGTAACCATATGCCTAAGAATTTAAATGTTCTATTATGGACCAGGATCCTTCCTACATTTGTGTTCTGGTATTTTCTTGCTCTTCCACCAAAGTATTTCTCTCCCTATATGTGTGTTTTGTTGTCACATGTCCTAAGAGAGTGATAAGTATGCACACTTCTTCCAACAACAGATCTAACTGAACAATTGGAATCCTATTCTGACCCATAATCCATTTAATGATGATTTGTGAATCACCGAAAATATGTAGGTTCATAGCCTCATGCTCCAAAGCCAGTCGCAAAAGAATTCTAAGAGCAATTAATTCAACAAATTTATTGGTTCCTTCCCCAAGATCACCTTTGAAGCTATACCAATGATCACATGAAAGATAGATATAACCCCCTACCGCACATATCCTCAAATCCCCTTTAACCGCACCCTCAAAATATCCCCAAGGTAGGGACCTATCAATATCTTCCTCCACCACCAATATAATTTTTATCTGAATATTGACTTGTGGAAAATATCTCATAAGGCCAATATTTTGAAAAGAACTTTGTATTGACAGGATGTACCTACCTTAAAAATAACAATAATTTATGGCATTCCAAATACCCCAAACAACAATCAGAGGAAGTGATATATAATGTTTTACCTCTTCATTACATACCCATGCCTTTAAGCATTTTTCCATCGAATCCTCTTTCCACACATTTCCTAGATTTAGCTTTTTTATAATTTCATCCCAGACAGTCCTAGTGTATGTGCATTCCATAGCCAAATAAAAATGTGATTCTTCATCTTCTTTACAAAGATAACATCTACCAAGCTTTCTCTCCCTTTTATCCTTAAAACATCCCAGGTGAAGGATTATTTTGATAGAAAAAACCACATAAATATATTAGTCTTTAAAGGAAACTTAAACTTCCATACAACCTCCACCACCAGATCTGTTCATTATTTTCTCTATCTATTATCAGTTTATTATAACCAAATTTTGGTGAGTAAATATTGGGCCTAGGGATAGGTAAGCAGGTCTCACTTAGAATTCTGCTTAAGTATGAAAAGGATCTAAGGAAAAATAAGAGAAAGGAGTTGTGACAAAGGCAACGATAGAAAGAAGGAAGGAAGAGAAGATAAAGGAAAAGAAGGAAAATGAGGTGCGACAAAGGAAGATAAAGAGGAAGGGGTTAAGGAAAGAAGTAGTTGAAGAAGAGAAGTAATGACAGAAGAAGAAGCCCCAACAGAAGAAAAGCCACAATAGAAGGAAATGACGCAACAGAGCAAGAACGTGACAGAGTGGGGCCATATGGAAGTCGTACGTATGAAGGTATATTTGTAATTCATATTGTTAATGCCTATTGTCACATGTCACTAGAATAGGAAAGACAGCCTATTGGATAAGTATAGGAAGTCGGCTGAGAAAGTGACCTGTAAAGAGTCTATAAAAGGAGGAACCTAAGATGTATGCATGTTAGACACTCTACGAGATTTAGACACTCTCTTTAGTTCTGTAGATTTTGTTAGTTGTTGGTTATTGTTGTCTATTAGTTTGGTTAAGTGCATTGATTCGAGAACCTGCAGCTAAGTGCATAGAAGTGTAGAAGGGACTGAGTCAATCCAGGTTATGTTCGAATCAGTAATAGAGTCAAGTAGAGAAATACCAAAGATAGAAGATAAGAGAGCACGAGAGGAGAGAGAAGTCTGTAAATATAAGCAAGGAAGATCTAGAACAGAGTGTGCAGCTTAGTGCACAGACCAAAGGTGTCATACATTTCTCATGCCAGATAAAGAGAACCTTTGTGGTTTTTCCTGGATGGGTTTCCACGTTATATTATGTATTTTATGTGTGAATACTGAATGTGTTTAAGTCTCATGTATATATGTTTTTGTGAATGAATTCTTATGTATTTTTCTTCTCAATGAGTTTACATTTATCAGTCACGTTGTTATAAGTTGAATGTATCTATGTTGCACTGGGGTTTTTGTTATATTATTTACAAGGGAATAAGTTTTTCAAAGTCTACTTGTGCACAATAAGCATAAATAATACATTCAGAATATTCAGTCGAGAACCCTGGTAGAAGGCCAAGGGACACTAAATTCCCCACCCGACTGTGGAAACTTGGTTCTGGAAGTTACCCATAGAAAGATATCTCTAGTGAGACTCCATCTGCATCACAAGTGTTTCCTACTGGGATTTTCTATGTCGGGTCGATATCTTGGGATTTGTTGTGTGTAAGAGGGAGGGATTAAACCTAGGTCGAAGAGACCAAAAGGCCAACAAATGGTTATGTTTTCGGGACTGAATCATTTTGGTGAGGGATATGTTGTGGCATCCGACGAAGCCTGAAATCCAAGACTCGGTGTATTTCAAAGCATTAGAGTTTGCATGAGAAGAGAGTAAAGGATCTTGGTGGAACCCAACATAGTGGTTGGGATGATACCTCTACACAGATATTCATGAGATTTTCTTTTCATAATTTCCCGTTGTGTTGCATGAGTGGTTGTTTAGGTTGGAAACCTAGCAAAGAAACTTCCAATGAAGAGAACCAACAAAGTGGACTCCTTAGTTGATTCAGCGAATGAAAAGTGTGAGCAACCTTGTGTCGACACAATAACCTCATATAGTGAAGTAGAGTGAAAAAAAAATTCAAGAACCCCACCGAATATATTTTTCATATTTGAAGACATGGATAAAAATGCCTGTATGTGAAAAAGGAATCCTACGATTGTAACACTTGAGAACTATGCGAAGAAGGTTGGATATGTCGCAGTAAAACTGTGTGAAAAATGGAAAAAACTAAGTCGCGATGTTCCCTAGAGATACCGGAGCTAAACTAGACATTGGTTATTTAAGAAGAATAAGAAGATTTAGGTCAAGAAACAGAAGAAAGACATTGACAGGAAGAGGGAGTTTTAGTACGACTAGAGGATAAGATTACAAACTTGCGTCACACTTGGACAAAGGGTATTACAAATAAGAAGAAGAATATCAGTCGAAATATGAAGAAGTATAGCGTAGCAAGAGATAACAAAGGATTTCAGATAACCTCCATCAATGATTATATCATTCACTTTCCTGTGAAGGTATTGGCCTCAAAGTTACTGCACAATATGCGCCCAAACCAATGCACTGCAGGATCAATTGCGCTGGCTGAACTCTAAGTGGAGGGAGTTCATATCAATTGGTGCCAGTTCTTGCTGAATGAATTGTTGCAAGATGCCATTGACTCACAAGAGGAGGGTAATCCATTTCAATACTCTTGGATGTTAATCTTAATTGCATTCATTGCATGGTCCGACCCACCAAACTAGCAAGGGGTAGATTTGATGGTGCACTGCAGAGCAGCACAATAACAAAACCTTTGGTTCGAAAAGGATAGAAAGGAATGGCAAATAGAAAATAGCATTGAATTCTTAATGCAAGGGGATTCTATAAGGCACCAGGTAAGGAACATGTGCAGTTTGCCTGAAGCCACTATTCAACACTTTCATCAAGTTGTTAGATTCGATATTGGCGTGCACCATGTCAACATGCAGTCACACCAAGACCTGCATCATCAATCCTTGCCGACAAAATTCATGATATCAAAGGAAGATATTTTATAAATTGTGGAGGAATGGATGGATGAATGGCGCATCCCGGTTCCAGAAGAGAAACTAGAACAAGAAGAAGAAAAACTACAACAAGAGATTCAGACACCTCCAAATGACAAAAATGAAGAATAAAATTCGCCGGATGATTTAGAATCAACACATAGTCGTTCCAGTTCAACTTAGACAGACCCTGAGATGGAACAGGAAGAGTCCAGAAGGAAGAAGATGAAGATGAAATCTTATAGAAGTGCAAATACCATCACCTTGGACAATGAAGACATGCAACTTATGAATGAGCCAATAGTTGAAGTTGCATAGAAAAGCTTCAAAACCATAGAAGAGTGATAAAAAGAGATTTCAAGCACGGTTACCACTTTACTCAAAGTTTTGTGTAAAGTGGTTGAAGATGTTAAAGTTGTTGTAGATTGTCCATCCCCAAAAACTGAGTCGTAGGATCCACTGGAGACTTCAGAAGTGCAACCAACTGGAATAGAAGTTCTAGTTATGCCAATAAGAATGGAGGTGTCAGGAGTAGTTCTTGATCTAAGAACTTCAAATTTTAATGATGTCTCTAGGGACATAGGCCATATAACGATAGATTTCTCGTTAATGGAAATGGCTGAAGTGTATGCAATGCATAGTGTTGCAGTTGTGGAGATAAAAGTGTGAGAAGGCACACTAATTAAGCAGGCAAAGGCTGCAAACAAAAATGTTAAAAAGATGAAACAAGCAGTACAAGAGGCTGAGCAAAAGACAAAGACATGGGGAAAAAATCACTATAGGATCGATAGTGCAGTAGCCCTTGCTTGTACAGAGGAAGTGGTGCCAAAATCCAAGATCGTTCAACTTGGTGAGATAGCAGAAAACCTCCAAAAGAAATTCACAGAGCTAGAGGCGTGGGTAAGACAAAGCACACCCCCTGAGGTGTTGGAGAATAGAAGGAAAGAAGAAATGGAATTTGCGTAGAAGATAGAAGAGGTAGAAGAAGTGTGTGCTAAAGTTGTCAACCAAGTCTCTTAGGTTTGGGTAGCACCCATAGATGATGCATAATTAGAGAAAGTAGCAGAGGAGATGCGAGAAACTGAGATAGAGGTAACTCAGCTGAAAAATGAGATGAAGCAGTTACCCTTAGTATGGAAAATAGATAAGGAAACAGAGATGAAAAAATGGAAACAACAAGTAACATTGCTACGCATGCAACAGTAGAAACGTGCAGATAAGGTTGAAGAGCTGCAAGCTAAATCTGAAAGAATTACATGCATCATTCATCATGTACATCAGAAGGTGCGAGAAGTACTAGACTCAGCAGAAAAGGTAATGCTAGAACATATTAGTTTCGACCTTTTGGAGAAACTAAAGAAGACCAAGGAAGAAGTGTGACAAGAAGCAGAGAAAGTAACGAAAATCTTACAAGATTTTCAAGGAAAAGATGTCACAAGTGAAAAAATGTAGTAATAAGCTTTGTGTGGCTCAGGACAAGCCACAGGTTATTGTTTGGGGCATGCTGAGCCTAAGGATAGGTAAGTAGAATTCACTTAGAAATCTGCTTAAGTATGAAAATGAGCTAAGGAAAAATAAGAGAAAGGAGTTGCGATAGAGGCGACAAAAGAAAGAAGGAAGAAGGAGGAGAAAAAGGAAAAGAAGGGAAATGAGGTGCGACAAAGGTAGATAAAGAGGAAGGGGTTAAGGAAAGAAGAAGTTGAAGAAGAGAAGTCATGACAGAAGAGAAGTCACGACAAAAGAAGAAGTTGCAACAGAATAAAAGCCACGATAGAAGGAAAGGACGCAACAGAGGAAGAACACGACAAAGTGGAGCCATGTCAGAAGGCATGCATTGACACAACGGTTAGAAAGTGACAGGTCCTTAATATCATGGGTACGAGGTCGGATAGAGCTGATGGAAGCTACACGTATGAAGGCATCTTTGTAATTTAGGTCATTAGTTCCTATTGTCATGTGTCGCTAGAATATGAAAGACAGCTTGTTGGCTAAGTATAGGAAGTCAGCTGAGAAAGCGACATGTAAAGAGTCTGTAAAGAGTCTATAAAAGGAGGAACCCAAGTTGTATGTAGTTTAGACACTCTTCGAGCCTTAGACACTCTCTTTAGTTATGTCTCGTGTGTTAGTTGTTGGTTATTGTTGTCTATTGGTTTGGCTAAGTGCATCGATTTGAGAATATACAGTTGAGTGTGCAGAAGTGTAGAAGAGACTGAGTCAATTGAGGTTGTGTGTGGATCAGTAGTAGAGTCAAGTAGAGAAATACCATAGATATAAGATAAGAGAGCATGAGAGGAGAGAGAATTTTGTAAAGATAACCAAGGAAGATCTAGAACAGAGTATGCATATTAGTGAGTAAACCAAAGGTGCCATACATTTCTCATGCCAAATAAAGAGCCCCTTTGTGGTTTTTCTTGGATGGGTTTCCACGTTAGATTCTTTTTTTTATGTGTGAATATTTAATGTGTTTAAGTCTCTTATATATATGTTGTTGTGAATGAATGCTTATGTATTTTTCTTTTCAATGAGTTTGCATCTATCATTCGCGTTGTTATAAGTTGAATGTATCTATGGTGTGTTGGGGTTGTTGTTATATTATTTATAAGTGAATAAGTGTGTTGAATTATACTTGTGCACAGTAAGCATATATAATCCATCCACAGGCTTCAGTTGAGCACCTTGGAAGAAGGCCAAGGGACAAGAAATCCCCCACCCAATTGCGAAAACCTGGCTCTGGCAATTACCCATAGAAATATATCTCAGGTAAGACTACATCTGCTTCACAGGTATTGTCGACTGGGCTTTTCTCTATCAGGGCGATATCTTGGGCTTTGTTGTGCACAAGAGGGAAGGGACTAAACCTGGGTCAAAGAGTCCATAAGGTCAACAGTAACTCCCAGTAGGGGAGAAAACCCAAACTAAAGTATACTCATTCATAGTCAATATTACATTACTAGATTTTAATATGCCAATTTAACCATTCCAAGAATCCCGGTCGAAATTCACTAGACCAACATCTTTGGCCTTTAGCCAATCCTAACCCCTAAAAGTAGTAGTCTCCAAATATGCAATGTTGTTTAGAAAAGTAAAACCCTAAATCTTAATATGATCAATAATATCATCAAGGAGAGTATGTATCCACTTGTATCCCACCCACAAATTCTCTCCAACACAAACATGTGTACCATCTCCCACCTTCCATGAAAGACCTGATCCAATCATATCAAAATCATATATAATAGCTCTCCAATAGATAGATATATTAATACACCCCTTTGTCCGACTCTGGATCCAATCCACCACAAACATATGAGCAATGTACTTGAAAACAATAATATCAACCCATAATCTTATTCCAAACAATTTTTGTTGCAAGAGCTTTTGAGAACAAAGTTGGAACCTTTATCCCCCACCCAACACATTTTTTTGGTAAATATGGGATTTGCCACTTAATCCAAACCAGACCCTGATGTTCATGTCCCATAGACCATAAGAACCTAAAATACATCTTCCTAATCTTTTCAATAATACCAACAGATATCCAAAAATACATCCAATATACTGGAATTGCTTCTAAAACCATTTTGACCAAGGCCAACTTCGCACCTTTTGACAGCCATGTGTGGCTCCAATTTTTTATCCTTCCTTCATATTTTGATACAAGCCAATCCCAATCCTTATTAACATAACAAGTAGGTTTTAATCTAAATCCCAAGTATTGCAAACCATCTTCAAGCAGTCCAACCGAGTATGAAAATAGATTACCAATAAAATTTACATCCCTACCCTCCAAACCAGCTGTTATAACTTTATATTTCTCATCATCTACCTCCATTCCAAAAGTCCTACAAAAAATTTATAATATTTTCATACAAGCTTTCCAAATCCTTCCTATAGCCACAAGAGAAAAGTATAATATCATCGACAAATGAAACATGTGTTAATCTAAGTTGATCTCCAATTTTTATCTATGTTTTGGGAAACAAGGATAGCCCTTCCTAATCCTTCATCCACAATAAGGAAGAGAAGCAGTGCTAAAGGGAATCATTTTCAGATACCTCGACTAGGACTGAAAAATTATGAAGTAAATCCATTTATAAGAATATAAAAAGATATAGAAGATAGGCACCCCATCACCCAAGATATCAATGGGACAACAAAACCCATATGAGACAAAAGAACCCTTAAATACATCCAATTCACCCTATCGTAAGCCTTTGATAAACCAATTTTTAACACTACAACTTTTAGTTTCTTACTTTTAATAATATGCATACCTTCCTGAACAACACCCACAGCCTCATGAATCTGGCGACCAAGAAGAAATCCAAACTGCTCACCAGAAGTGTAATTACTTAAAAACTTCTTAATTCTTGTAGATAAAACTTTTCCAATGATCTTGTATATGTAGTTGCACAACAAGATGGGTCTAAAATTCTCAAGAACCTTGGGAAAATTAGTTTTTGGTATTAAAGCTATAAAATTCAGGTTAAAAAAAGATGGGAACTTCCCAATTGATCTAGATTTTTCAATTACATGTAGTAAATCTAGAGCTAACAGATTAAAAATCCCAATAAAAGTTCCACCGGAATTCCATCTAGACTATGACTTATATTTTTTAAAGAGAGTCAATATTTCTTGAAGTTCATCTAGGGTTGCATCCTCCATTAAGATTTTATTATCTTTATCAGTGATAGAAGTTGGAAAGTTTTAAGTTATATTCATGATCTCTGTCAAAGTTATGTTCCTATCATCTCTGAAAAGATTCTCAAAATGATTGACACCTTCCTTCCAATATATCCAAAACCTTCAACATCTTCACCATTATCAAATGTGATCTTCCATATAGAATTTATATTTTTTCGATAATTTTCATAATGATGAAATAATTTCGTCTTCTTGTCACCACTAGACAACCACCTGGCTATGCTTTTTTGTCTAGATTCAGATTCACAATTTAGAAAAAACTTTCTTCTACAAGCTTCCAAAGTGAGTAATTCTTCTTTTTCCTCTTCAGTAAAGAACCCCAAACCAACATCATTGAATTTTTCCACCAAATGATTTTCAATAGTTTTTATATCTCTGTCATCCTTTTCCTTTTTCCTGACAATCCAATTAATAGACAACTCTTTCATCTTTTCTAGATTTCCTACAAAATGCTTTGAGGGAGACTCCTAGGAAGAGTCTTCATAAACATTCCAATTCTCTTTAAGCATCTTTACAAACCCTTCATGAGCTAACCAATTTGCATTGAATTTGAATAGACAATGAGGTTTCCTACCACCATTAGTTACCTTAAAAAAAGGAATGATGATCAGAATCACCACCTTGACCCACCCCATGCCTAAATATGAATGCATTCTCCATTAAATATTCAGATACAAGAACCTTGTCTGACCTTTTTCCAGTTCTGGCATAACCAGTCCTCTTGTTTGTCCAAGTTGGGTTCAACTTTAGCGCCTCAATATCCAGAAAACCTTCCTCTTCCAACTTCCTTACAAAATAATTGGATAGACTATCAATATGAGCAGTAGGTCCCCACACCTCAGACATACCCAAAGAAAAATTAAGACCCCCCCCCCCCAAACAAAAAAAAAAAAAAACAAATTCTTCCTACCAATACACCCCAAAGAAAGAATGTTTTCCCAAAAGATCTCTATGCCTTAATACAAAACATATACGTTAACAAAACATAATTCCAACCCTAATTCATTAGAATAAAGAGAAATACCAAGAACACAATTTATAGCCCAAGAACTTTTAACCTGAAATCATCTTACTCTCCGACCAATAATCAAACCTCTTGACTTTCCTTTAGCATCAACAAACTCAAAATTCCATCCCCCTAACAACTTCAATAACTAATTTACAGTACCTTCACCTTTGCACATAATTTCCTGTAAAAATATAACATATGGCTTATGCATCTCAATAATTCTATGAAGTGCTAATTTTTGGATAATATAGCCAAGACCCGAGAGTTTAGAGATAAAATCAGCATTAAGTAACTGTTGGATAGGCATCCACTCCTCTAAGTTCCCTAGAAAAATGAATTTGTCTCATCTCAGTATCCTCTAACTCTTGTAATTCATGTTTTCTTATACCAATAAACCCATCCTTTCTATTATGAAAATAACAAAGTTTAGGTAATCCCATCTCACCAAAACTATCCTCCGATAGGGATAACTCCTTATTATGAGAACAAAAATTGTATGCATCATATTTTTGCACTTCAGGTAAACACTTAGGTGTTTCAAGGCTCAATATATCATCACTCAAAGCCTCTTAGGATACCCAATTCTTCCTGAACCCCAAATAATCCATAAATTTTGCACCAACAGTACTACGATCCATAGAATCCAAAGAAACCCCTAACCCAAATCTAGATAGACTAAAGGGCCCTACTCAAAAAAATATCTGGAGAAAACACGAGAGGTTTTAAAGTTTCAGAACCCTTACCTAATGAATAAAGATGTTCAGGAGATCACACTTCCATTTCCTTTATGTCCTCACCATTTTCTCCTCCAAGAAGAACAAGTTGAGCAGTGTCATCCACCTTTGTTTCTTCAGAAAAATCCCCAGCAATCCTCTTTTCCATTTAATGACTCCCCAAATCAGTCTTCACTTTCCATAATTTTTCAAGACCACCCTCCCAAACCTTTTGCTTAAAATACAAAGCACAATGTGCTACCACATGACCATATATATGACAACGTTTACATTTAAATGAAATACCCATATAGTTTAATTGTTGGGTATAGGTCCAATTCCCCCTTTTGAAGTACTCCTCAAACCCTCTATAATGTCCAAATTTACCAATATCTTACCCACACACATGATACCAGATAATTCATATGATAAATCCACCTCAACAAAAGACCCAAGAGAATTCCCTAGATCTTTGAAAAAATATTTAGACCAAGTTCAAAAGGAAGATTAGGAAGCTTAACCTAGATGGGCATAATATCATACCTTTCAGATCAAGGGTCAAACAATGGTGTCCATGACTCCATCTCTTCAGGAACAGATTTGTAGAATCCCACTTCCAGGATCCAGCCAGAATAGTTGAAGCTTCTACTACATTTCAAAACTAAAAATCAACCCATCCCCTCGAAAGAACAAAAACTTGTGGTTCGTCTGCAACAACATCCTCCCAGGCTTCTAGATCCCACTTCTTGGCTCCTTTCTAATTAAACATCCTCCCAGTGAAACGACCCTCAAGGGTAGTTTCATTGGTCATGATCACTTCCTTTAACTGCACATCCTCACCTAGAACAAGGAGAATAGGTTTTTGTTTCTTAGATATAACATTCATTTGTTTTCGCTTCAGACTCCAACCATGTATCACCTTGTTTCCACCATTTGGGCCATCCAGTCTTCACCTCCACATCATTCTCCTCCAGCAACTCATTCCTTTCATTACCACCATCACTATAACCTTCACCATACTCAGTTTCTCCCTATTTCAAAACTTCTTCAAAGAATACCAACTATTTTCTTTCCTGAGAAGGACAATTCACATTTGGATTCCCACCCACATCACATCCCACTTTTTCCTTATTAGAGCATCCTGCATAAAAATTCCCACCTCTGACACCTTCATCACACACCATCTTAGGTTATGCCACATAACCAACTAAAAATTTGTAAGTGTCTAAATCTGGAAATCGATTAAATCCTTATCACCTCCAATTTTGGTAAGAGTTCCGGAAATTTGTTTGATGTACCTTAACGTCATACCCAAAACTATGACCCAACATGGGCCAACAATCAGAATTAAAAACCTTTATCCCGAATTAACTCCATTCATAAATCCCGCACAATCCAAGAACCAATAGCATACTTCTTCAATAAGTTAACATATTCCTCCCTCTGATAATTTATTGAAGCATTTGGTATCTCTTTCACCTAAACAAGAAAGAAGGAATGCTTACCAATTGGCATTAATATAAGAAAGGATATTTAACATTTATTACTTTTAGTCAAATTAACAATATATTTAACATTATATCACATATCTTAAAAAATATTATTTATTTTGTATAATATATTATTTTTGCAAAACAATGTAAGTTTAAATTCACAATATACTTGAAAGTTTAATTATAGTGATATTCAATAATTCAATAAAAATTAAATATATTATGAAATACAAATTTTAAAGATTAAACATCTACATACATAAACAAACCAACCATTATCAAGCTAAAGATGGGAATAGGAAAGGGGACCAATACAATGGTTGAACTTCTCTCTCTTTGAATTTTCTTTGTTTGCAAAGAAGAGAAGGATTTTAGAGATGAATGTGTATGGTGACTCAAAAGTCATCATAGATTGAGTCAACGGTTTACATGATATGCAATCTTTAGGTATATATGGTTGGATGAGGAGAGTTAGAGTACTCATGCAACATTTCCATGCTTTATCTTTCAGTCATATTTATCATTGTTTTAACGAGGATGTTGATGCATTATCAAAAGATGCTAATGGAGAAATGATTGGATTCATCCAATTTTCAAAAATTTTGGATGGTTTGTTGATAGACTCTGGGTCATATCAAGTGTTTTGAGTCTTCTTGGGTTTTTGAAGAAAGATGTTAGCTTCTTTGTGAGTTTCATTGTATTTAGGTGGATGTACCTTATCTATATGAACACTACTTATGTTTGTTGGGATGAGTTTAGTGGTAAAAATGGGTAAAGTATTGTTCGAAGATATAGTTAATTTTATTATGTAAGTGGGTTGTTCAGTTTTATTGAACTCCACTTGTTTTTTTTTAAAACATAATTTCGTGGTTCATATGTAACTTTAATTCCTTGTGTGAATAACAAATTGCATGTTTAAGTTATTTTCTATTGAAAAAAACATTAAATATGAGAAATGTAACTTATACATATAATAAGAATTTGAAAAAAAAATCACCAATTATTTTATTTTAAATGTATATAATAAAACATATTTCTATATATCAATTTTAACTTAATTTATAATTTTATTCATCAATTTTAACTTAAGCTTAAATATTTAACACTCTTAATAAAGGTAGCCATTCCAACTTAAACTAAGGATGTACTCTAAGAAAAGGTAACCATCCCAACATATACTGAGCCAAATATGTATCTCATGCTCAATTAAGCCAAATAACTTTATATATATATGTATGAATTTTTTTATCTTTTCATTAATATTTAATAATTTAATAAATTTTAAATATATTATAGAATTAATATTAAATGTTTTTAATAATTTAATAGATTGTAAATATATTAGAGAATTAATATTAAAGATTTTTACTCTAAAGAATTTTTTTTTCATGAAAATGGGTATTTAATATATTAAAAGAGAGGGTCGTGGTTTAGAGGCAAACCCCGTGATATATAAAAAACTATTGTTCCTGGGGATTTCAGAGAGCAATTACAGTCTTCATAGAGCTATCACCGTCTTCTATAGCATATAAAAGGAAAACAAAAAAAACTAAGAGGAGCTTATAGCTTCCTTGTACAAGCCAGAGTCTAAGAGACCAAAAAGAAAATTCGGTTAACATCAGGGGCTACCCAAATCCATTTCCTTGTGGCCCCATGAATGGCCTGAAGCCTGAAGCCCCGAAGCCTGCTAGTGAGTCGGAATTCCATGGATGCCCATATGCCCAGAAGGGGATGAGGCCGCCATCTTTCCTTCCTGTTTAGGAGAAAGTTGGATAAGGCTTTCTATTATCTTCTTCAATTGGCAGATTTGGAGTTCCTGAGCTCTGTTCCTCTCAATGAGCTCCGAAATTTCAACCGAGAGAGCATTGTTTAGCTGGGTCTGTGCAAACCATTCTTGTGCCCGCATCTCCTCCTCTTTCCCAGACCAAGTTTCCTAACATTACCTCATAACTTCCAATTTTTTGTTGAAGTGGCGGAGAGCTCGAAAGCTCCAATCCAAAACTCGTTGCATCCGCTCACGGTCCTGCAAACAACACAAACGCTTGGGGCGAGCGTTCATCTCCAGAAAGCAAACTGCGGAACTCTTGGGAGGACTTCCCACATGTGGAGCGTGACAAGCAAGCCAATGAAAGAGGGGGATGGGTCCCTTAGCTCCGGAGCCAAGAGTGCTAGGAATGGGACTTGATGCTAGCGTTGTGGTGGAGTCGATATTAGGGCACTGGTTGTGTTTTATGTCCATAGTTCGTGGAAATGATCGATCCTAGAGGAAGGATGGCACCTTTGTTTGCAACTTCGTCTGTTTCTACATTCAAGTTTCTTAGAATGTGAAAGAGCCTGAATGAACCAAACTTGGGGAGAAGAAGCAAAATCCTTTCCAAATATGAATTTAATTTAACATTTCGAGAGATGCGTCCATGAATAATAGAGTCAATAAACATCAGAGAGTCTCCAAAAATAAGGATTTCAGTGTAACCCAAGAGAAGAGCTAGCTGACAGCCTTTTAGAAGAGCCAAGGCTTCTGCTTGATTGTTAGATTTAGTCCCCAATCTAAGCTGCAACTGAGATCAATATCTCCTCTAGGGAGAAAGAGCACCCCTCCCGCACCTGCCGCCCCTTGAGCATTGTAAAATTGTGAAAATTTGTAATTATATATTAGAAAATAATAAAAAATTCATATAATATTTTTTATTAATTTTAATAATAATAAAATTTTAAAATTTAATGAAAAAAATTATTATACATTATAAAATAATATATATTGGAAAATGATGAGTGATTGTATGATATTTTGTATTCATTTTAAATACATTTAATAATAAAATTAAAATTAAAACAAATATTAAAAATGTTAATATATATTGGAAAATGATGAGTGATTGTATGATATTTTGTATTCATGTTAAAAACATTTAATAATAAAATTAAAATTAAAACAAATATTTAAAATGTTTTTAACTTTTTATGAGACATTGTAAAGTGATATTTTTTAAATTTCACATGATACAACACATTATACTTCTATAATGTAAGAGATTCTCGATGTACATTATAAATGGTGAGAGATTTCCATCATGATTCTCATCATTTTAATAATCTTTAATAGGTGACGTAAATTTTACAATCGTGAGAGGTCTTCACCATGATTCTAATCATTTTAATTGTATTTAATGACTTGAAAGATTCGGATGGTGTGAGGAGAATTATTTGATATTTTATAATCCTTAATATAATGCTTTTGGTTGGATTGGAAATGGCTGCCAATATGGTCCACATTTCAAAATAAAACAAAGCTTAAATACTAAGATACTGGAGCATTAGTTTAACAGGTAAGCTATCTAACTTTCAGTGACATATTTTCTTATTTAGCGTGGGCCTAATTTGCTCAGGGCTGGCATTGCTTCACTTTTAACACAGGCTAATGATAGTAAAGAAAGAAAGAGACATAACAACAAATGGAAATGCAGGATCTACCTTTCAAATAAAATGTATTGCCTCATGTTTGGTAGCAAATCACTTCCATTTCTGTGGAGACTTGCTACCTGTATTGAGCCTCAATCTTGATTTTAAGATGCTATTTGGGTGGGAGCAGAATCACCATGAAATGGACTGCTCAACATGCTCTCCAGATCACCAACAAACCAATTCCTGTTTTCAAGAGGGTTAAACTTTCAAATCTTTTGGTTTGGGTCATCGTTCTTCAATAAATTAACTACAATGACCTGGGGAACTCTAATAAAACAGACTAGTTGCAGCTGGGTTGGTAGTCGCTCTTCATCCTCTCATTCAACCTATTTCTCAATAATTATACTATCAACATTGGAATTCTTTATTAGCACAATAACTAGATTGCGACTTTCCCTCCAACTTACATGAATTGCACACATACATTTGATTTGTGGGGATCCAGTTTAAAATTTTATCTGTTTCTCATTGATGTGAACATCCACCATCTTGTGGGTCCTCGGTGGTTGCTGCTGTTACCAAGCCTCTGTCCTCATGGCATTATTATGGACGTTCCTCCTGATGATGCTGATTAATTCACAAATACCCAAAACTTCCATTGCAAGAATTCATGGCAGCTAGAGGCTTTCAGATCTATGGATTTGTTTGTTGGGCATAAGGCATTGTGATTATATTTGAATTCTGCTAGCATAGACTCGTGCCACGTTGCCTCTGCCATTAGAGAGGAGACATTGCTTGGGAAGACCGGCAAGATGCTCAGAACAAAGAATCAAGAGATTGGCTTACAGGTAAGCAATTTGCAATGCCTTTTTCTGAGTGTGTCTGTGTGTTTTGTACATTAAGTCATTATTTATAAGAGTTTGAATTGCATTGGTTAAGTAGTAAATTGCTTTAAATGCTCACAGGTTCAAATGGGGCAAATGTGGGTTGGTTTATACATTTTATGGGGTTGTTTTCTGCTTGTCTTGTTCAATTCCCCTGCTGCTTTGTGCGATTCAATGATGAGGAAGATAGGGCCTCATGGCAGTGGATTCCAGACTTTAAATTCTGGGAAGGGTTCTCAAAATATTGGGAAACAGAATCTACTGAAGGCTGCAGAGGATTCATTAAGGTTTGGAAGAGGAATTGGGACTGTCAATCAGTTCAATACTGAATCAGTGCTTAATTCTGCCAGGTCAATGGAGTTGGATGGCATGCAAGCAGACCTTGCTCAGAGAAGTCTATTGGAAGGAAATGTAACTAGAAGTAACACGACACAAGGTCGTTTAAGTACACCAAGAACGAAGAAAAGGGTATATGTTAAACAGAGGGATCAGAAGGGTCTAAAGGATAAGGCAATTCAGAATTACAATGTGAGAAAGGAAAAGCAAGGGAGAAGATCAGATGAAGCTCAAAGTCTGTTGAAACCCCAAATCAGTCAAGCTCGACAGAATCCAAATGCTGCAATCCCTCAGAACAGAAAGAAAAAGATTGCTCGAGAAGCTGAAGTAGATTCTAAGAGGAATGGTTTCAGGACTGAAACAAAGGGGGAAAAGGAGGCATCAATATCAATCTACAAAGATGAGGAGGAAGAAGAAGAAGGAAACAAAAACGCCACAGTGCCAGAGATGAAAGAGAAAGTGGATACCCGGGATAATAGAGAAGAAAATGAAATAACTGAGTTGCCTGCTAAAGTCAAGGGGAGAAAGAAAGCACCAAGGTTCATTAACAAAGATGAGAAGGAAGAAGAGCAAGAAAACCCCGCTGTCACAACACCGGGGATTAAGGAGAAACATGATGCTCATGATCATGAAGAAGAACCCAAGAGAAATGAACTGCAGACTAGACTGCGGAGAAAACAGCCGGTATCAAAAGAAATTCGCAAGCGTGAGAGTGAAGAAGAAGAAGAAGAAAAATCAGCTACAGCAAATCTAGGGACTGGGGAGGAGAACGATGCTCAAGATAGGAAAGCAGAATCCAACAGAGATAAACTGAAGTCTAGAATGCGGAGAAAACAGCCAGCATCAAAAACAATTAGCAAAGACGAGGGAGAAGAAGAAGAAGAAAAGTCAGTTACCTCAATATCAGGGATTGAGGAGGAAAACAACGTTCAAGCTAGCAAAGAAAAATCCAACAGAAATGAACCGCAGGCTAGAATGCGGAGAAAACAGCCGGTGCCAAAATCAATTCGTAAAGATGAGAAGGAAGAAGAAGAAGAAAACCCAAATGCCAGATTGCCAGAGATTAAAAACGAAAAGATTTCTCAAGATAGCGAAGAGGAATCTGGCATAAAAGAATTTCAGACTCGACTCAAGGGGAAAAAGCCAGTATTCAAGTCGACTCCCAAAGCTGAGGAAGAAGAAGAAGGAACCCGAAATTCCACAATGCCAGAGAATAAAGAGAAACAGAATACTGAAGACAGTGAAGAAGAATCCAAGAACAAAGACTTGAAGAAGGAAGTTAAGGAGGAAACTTCGGCATTGGAATCGGTTCGCAGAGAGGAGAAGAATGTACATGATGATGGCCTGGAGTTAGCAGAGGAATTTCCAAGTCCAGATCAATCAGATTTTGAGAGGTTGAACAATACCAAGAATGAGAATGAGTCTAGAGATGATCAGAGTAAAAGGACACAAGAGCCTGAAGCTGATCAAGTGGAGTTGAATGAAGCTATTCCAGATAGGGAGACCAAAAGGGTGAATGTCAAAGGCCGAGAAAGGGGCATCCCAAAGCAAGAAGAGACTAATGCAGAAGAATTCACAAAGAGTGAAATGCAAGATGATGAACCTAGAGATGATCAGAATCAAGAGACTGAAGAGATAGAAGCTGATCAAGTGGAGTTGAATGAACCTATTTCAGATAGGAAGACCAAAAGGGTGAATGGCAAAGGTCGAGAAAAGGGCATCCTAAAGCAAGAAGAGACTGATGCAGAAGAATTCACAAAGAGTGAAATTAAAGATGATGAATCTAGAGATGATCAGACTCAAGAGACTGAAGAGATGGAAATCGATCAAGTGGAGTTGAACGAAGCTATTTCAGATAGGGAGACCAAAAAGGTGAGTGGCAAAGGCCGAGGAAAGGGCATCCTTAAGAAAGAAGAGACTAATGAAGAAGAATTCACAGAGAGTGAAATAAAAGATGATGAATCTAGAGATGATCAGACTCAGGAGACTGAAGCGATGGAAGATGATCAAGGGGAGTTGAATGAAGCTGTTTCAGATAAGGGGACCAAAAGGGTGAATGTCAAAGGGCAAGAAAAGGGCATCCTAAAGCAAGAAGACACTAATGCAGAAGAATCCACAGAGAGCGATGTCGAGGTTGATGAGGTTGAATCTACAACAAAGTCCAAATTCCCAGAGCAGGAAGAGGATGATGCAGGTGAATCTGCAAACAATGATGTCATGGATGAAACTGAGTCTAAGATGGTCCCAAAAGGCAAGAAATCAAAATCTAATTTCGGAAAGCCAGCAGAGGATAATGCAGACGAATCTGCAAAAGATAATATAGAGGAGGATGCTGAATCCAAATCAGTCCCAACTGATATGCAATCAAGTTCTTTGATTGTGGATGAGTCAGCTGTCAATTATACAGATTCAATCGAGGAAAGTGGAGGAGAATACAGTGATTTCATTCATGAAATGGCAGATCTGCCCTCTAAATTCCAAGACACCGCAGAAAAGGTGGCTGATAGGCTGATACCAGAGATTCAGAAGTTCTCTAACAAGTCAAAAATATACTTCAGTCGTGCCAATGAGGGAATCACTGAGGGCTTTAGGCCTATAGTTGGGCACCAGTATGCTCCTTTTGTAGCCTCTGTGATATCCTACATCTTTGTTTTGCTCCCCCTGATTCTAGTCATAGTTTCATTTGATCAAATTAGGACTTACTTTCCACTCCAAAAGGTCATTCTTTATGCCAATATCTATTTGGCTGCATACTTTACTACATTAGTGATTGCATCCTTTTCAATTGGCATGGAGCCTATGTTATACTACTTTAGGAATTCATTGTCAGGGTACATCTATTTACAGTTGTTAGAAGCCTTGGGATACATACTATACCTGGCTTTGCAGTTCTTAAACTTGATAGTCAGTTTTTCCAATGGACCAGCTTCAGCCAAGCTTGCGGCAATCCTGCAATGTGGAGTATCAATCTTCATTGGGTTGCATTATTATGTGACTGTTTTTCACAGAGCCATGGCTCAGAAAGCACCTCATACAAGCTGGAAGATCCATGGAGCATACACCATAGCATTCTTTGTTCTCTGCCTATTTTCAAAGGTCAAACGTGGCAAGAAGGAGTACGTTCAAGTGCAATTTGGCAGTGGTACCAACAAGAAAAACTGAATTAAGGTCCCTAACAAAATAAGCTGACCGAAGGCTATTACAGTATTGCATTGTACTTTCCCTATCATTGTGGTAACTGTTTCTCAGGTGTTGTAACATTGCATTGGGCTACAGAGAGTCAATAATGACCCTTCCTCTGGGAGAAAGCTTTCAAACTTTTTCATCGATTCTGCAGAAGGTGCATATATTTTTGGGATTTCCGGATGATCGATTCTTCAACCATTATTACTCCCTCTTGCAGTTTGGACGGAGATGCTGCTTGATATTTCATATGGTAATATTACATTAGAATGTTCCATTGCCATTCATTTTTAGGTACTTCAGAAAATGATGTATAAGAGAATGTGTGATGGGTGCAGGATACATATATTGGACAATAGAAGTGCAATTAGAGGATTGCTTTACACATCTTGTACCAATATTCATTGTTTTTTTTACATAATTGTTCTTTTTTACATAATTTGAAGTTAGATGTGAGTGGCTTTTTTTTGTGGTTTTGGATTGATTTTTGGTATGAATATTAGTGACAGTATCAATGCAATATACTGTAAGTCTTTTTTGATTTGGTTGTTGTTTATGTGATATGTTAATGTATTATAGATTTTTACAAATTAATTACGTTGTAATTTTATTTTATTTACAGGTTATTGTTAATAAACTTTATCAAATCAAAATAGGATAACAAAGTATATCTTTTAACTGAAACATGTATGTGATGGCAAGCAACAAAGAATCTAAGTATATTACTACATTTAGGATTTTTTCTAGTATGAAAATATAGACACCAAAGCATTCACAATCTCTTTATTAGCTAAAATTTTGATAGTTGTAAACAAAGCATACTTTTTTTTAACATGGCTTCTAAGGGGTTGATAATTTTGTATAATTTTGAAATGTCAACATCAAGGCACTCACAATCTTCTTTTTTAGCTAAAAGCCTTAATAGTTGCAACCAACCTCATTCACAAAGTGCATACTTTAACATAGCTTTTAAGGGGTTGAAATTTTGCATAAGCTTTAATGAACTTTGAATTTAATAGATTTGTGTTATTGGTAAGAGAAGAGGTGATTGAGATAGTATTAATTTGGAGATTCAGATTCAAAACCCTCCAAGTGAATGTAGATGAGGCTAGGTGCAAATCTTTTGATAGGCATAAAACACCCCTCCAAAGCGCTCATTTAACAAAAGCTTTATGATATATATATGTAATCAATATAGAGATTAATGTTGGAAATTGATGGGGTGTTTTATCCATAAAAAAACTGAAAAAATTGAGTGGTATGTCTTTAAATACAATCAATAGAATCAAATTTGTTTAAATATATGATAAAAAAATGTCAAAATGGCTTGTAAAAAACATCAAAATGGGTAGAGATAGAGATGGTACATAATGTACAATAGTAGTTATACTTGCCTTAAACAAGTACTTTGTAAATGGGATTGGAAAATTATACATCTTTATTACTTACTTAAAGGCCTCATTGATGACAAAAGTTCTATAGAAATTTCAATTTCAACTAAGTCCAATGTTGAGTAGCTCAATCAGGTACTTATGTAGGGTAAGTGTCTACCTACATGAAGTTGTACTTGGGGGTCTTCTCTAGACATTAACTTTATTAATTATAAATAAAGTGACTTTTATATTTAATAGAGTTAAAGTGACTTTTATATTTAGTGATAAATTGACTTAATTGACTTAAATTGTCTCAACATGAGATTATATCACAATTGTAGATCTCAAGTGATTAAGATTTAATCTTATTCTTAATCATTTTGGAGATATAGGTTTTGGTATTTTATCATTAAAAAAATAATAAAATGAGGTCTAAGGAGGTCTAAGGAGGAGATTAGACACAACTTGTCTCACTGTGAATAAGAGAGAAAGAGAATAAACTAAGAAAGAGTCTCAATGAGGAGGAAGGGCAGCTTCTTGAAGAAGATTTGTAGACAATGCAGGTGGGAAAACAGGTCGTACAACAACCTATACACAAGTTGTACAGCATGTTCACACATGTGAGGATAGGTTGTTCTTTAGAGGATGTTATGAGCATATCTTTAGGCCATACACAGGCCATACAACAGAGAAAAGAAGGGCCATACATGTCCATTTAGATTGATTGGAGATTGGGCACGATTCATAAGGCGATTGATAGGTTCTTCAATGTTGTAAAATTTGTTGTGTATTTTCTAGATTTCTCTATGTAAAGAAAGCCAAGAAAATATTTCTTTGTTGGTTTTCCCCATTGGGGTTCTTAGGGTAATCTCTGTGTCATTTATGTGATTGGTTTTATTATTTTGCTATGTATTTAAAGTTATTAAACCCAATGTATTCTCAATCCTAAAAATTTCAAATCTGAAAATTATTTTTTTCTAGGTTCTAAATGAATTTTATTGAAACTAAAAATTAAGATATGGGTTTAAAGAAAGTTTACATGGTATCAGAGCAATTCCTCTAATAATGGAAACCCAACACTTGACACAAATTTGTAGGAGGGATTTTGTAAGTGATTTGCAGGAGGTTTTATCTCACCAAGAGGGTTTGGTCTTGAGTTTTTAGTTGAAAAGGAAAGATGTCAACCAGTTTGAGGACCGGTTGGAGGGGGCATTGAATTTCAACCCCTGGAAAGAGAGGATTGTGTTGCTACTAGAGGAAAATGAGCTCAAGGATATTGTTGAAGACGCCCACACCATTGCTACTAATGCAACACAATTGGATGCTTATAACAAAAAGAATGTGAAGGCCAAAAGGATAGTCCTAGATGTTGTGAAGGATCACATAATCTCTCATGTGACTAAGAAGATGAATGCTTACAAGATGTGGGAATCTTTGACAAAGCTTTGTCAAAGTAAAAAACAAAACAAGAATATGGTGCTAAGAGATAAGCTTCATAGCATAAAGATGTCCAAGACAGATACTGTTCCATCCCACCTCACCAAAATCACCCATATTTGTGATTAGTTGGCTATTGTTAGAGAGAAGGTTGAAGATCAAGAATTGGTTAGATTAGTAGCTTTAAAAATATTTTCTAAACCATGGGATAATTTTGTTCATGGGATCGTGGCCAAAGAAAATATTCCCAACTAGGAAATATTATGGGATGATTTCATGGAGGAAGAGTTGAGAATGTGATCTAGATAAGCAAGGAAACAACTGAGTAGTGATGTAGAGAATGTTTCTCTTGTAGGAAAGGGAAAAGGAAATTCCAAGAAGAGCTCCAGTGGTGGAGCTACCTCAAAAGGTGACAATAAGAATGGCATGAACAAAGTCAAGTGCTTTGCATATCACAAGATGGGGAACTATGTTGGACAGTGTCCAAACAAGAATAAGAAAGGGAAATAATCACAGGTTGTAGCTTCTGCTAAGGTGGATGATTTTTCCATCAAGTTCTAGGAAGAATTGTCTTTTGTGACTTGCCTCTCTTCGAGATTAGTATTAAAAGGAGTTTGGTACATTGATAGTGGTGCTTCCAACCATATGACGAGAGTATAAGAAAACATCACAAATCTATCATAAGGGGATGTAGATCTTAACATCGAGCTTGTTAATGAATTTAAGGTCAAAGCAGTTGGTCGAGCAACAATTTTGTTTCAAAGGGAGTCTCAAGAACTATTGAAGGTGAGGGATGTGTTGTATGTTCCAAGGTTGGTGAAGAAACTGATTTCCATCTCAGTTATCAAGGATCAAGGATATGAGTTTGATTTCCAGGATGAAAAGGTTCTCATTCATTCAAGGGGATTCAGTTCAAAGACAACTAAGGTGATTGGGGTCAGATCAGGGAAGCTTTATAGTCTTATGTTTCATCCATATCAGGCATTGATACACATCAGCAGTGATCTGTGTGAGTTATGGCATAGGAGGATGGCACATTTGCACAATTGGGCCTTGAATATGATGAAGGAGATTGTGATAGGTCTACCAAATTTCAATGTGGAGCACCAAGGTGTGTGCAAAGTTTAATCTCTCGGTAAGTATGCAAAGGCTACATTTTTAGAAAGTGACAATAGGTCTAAAAGGATCTTGGATATAGTACACTCATATGTGTGTGGTCCGATGTTAATTACATCCTTGTGTGGATACATGTATTATGTTACATTTATTGATGATTTATCCAGGCATACCTAGATCTACTTCATGAAGACCAAGGATTTAAGGCTCTTATGGAGAATCAGATAGGAAGAAAGACCAAGGTATTGAGATCTTACAATGGGGATGAGTATACCTCCAATTATTTCAAGAGATTTTGTGCATAGGTTGTTATATTTTTAATGGTTATACAAGATCTAAAAAATTTTAGCATCATAACATCATAAACATAAGCAACGGATCACTAAAATAAATGCAAATGGAACAATACAAGAGATCACAATATTTTCCTTAGGGAAACCACAAGGGAGAAAACCCCACAAAAATTCCTTAGTATAGAATTCGACCAAGACAGTGTAAAACCCCAACAACAAGAATAGTTTCTCATCTTCCACAGTAGACTATTTCTTTCTCTCTCTCTCCATTGCAATACTTGAGTGTAAGATGTGTGTGAATGAGAGAGGCGCCTCGCCTATTTATATTCTTCAGTTGACTTGACCTCTAACCTAACAGGGTTGGATTCTCTAAATGAATGGTCCCACTTGTCCAACTGGACACCGCAAATAAGATTTATTATATTGATACTTGGGTACTAGTGACCTGACTTACATCCAGAGGTTTACATTGATTCTTTCACATGACCAATTACATCAAGTACGTCTGCAAATGGAGGAATAACATCTTTGAAGGAGAATACAACAAAAGTACACTAGAATATCTTCTGAAGTTACAATACTTTAACATAGGTAGGGATCAAGAGAGAGCTAACCGTTCCCTACAACCCACAACAGAATGGGGTTGCAAAAAGAATGGATAGGGTCATTATTGGAGATGCATAAGCTATGTTAAATTATTAGGATCTACCTTTGTTCCTTTGGGAAAAATCATGCAACACTACAATCTATAGATAGAATAGGAGTCCTCACAAGGCACTGGGGAGTAAAACTCTTTAGGAGGCTTTCATACGGAATAAGTCAGAAGTTGGAAACTTTCATATATTTGAATGATTGACATATTTGTATGTCCCTTCAAAGAAGAGGATGAAGCTAGATTCGATTATAGAGAAAGGAATATTGGTTGGATATAGTGAGACTTCAAAGGATTATCATATATGTATTTCTTCACTAAGGAAAATAGTGATGAGGCATGATGTGAATTTTGTGGAGGATATGGCCTCAGGAAGTCACATGATTCACCACCTCCAATATAGACAAAGGAGGAGCATGAGGCTCTAAAGGCTGATGAGAGATATACATCATGGGATATAGGTCCTCGGACTTCTTCAGATCAAACCAAGGAAGAGAAAAAGGCTCCTTCTACACAGGAGGTCACTTCAGGGAAGAGGAAGCCAAGATGGCTTCAATAAACCTTAAAAGATGCTCAAGAGCATGTGGAGGCTCCTAAGATAACTTTCTGGGAGAGAAGGCCACCACACAAATACATGGCACTTATGTGTGACATTATTGGTTCCAATCCTTCCATATTTGAAGAGGCTTCAGAGAAACAGGTATGGTAGGATGCCCTAGTGGAGGAATATGCTTCCATTATGAAGAATGGTGTATGTGATATAGTGTTAAGAGTGGAAAATAATTCTTTGTTCACTTCCAAATTTATTTACAAGATCAAACATGTCATAGATGGTAGTGTGGATAAGTACAAAGAGAGGTCTGTGGCAAGAGGATTTTCACAAATCAAGGGAGTTGACTATAAGGAGACCTTCACACTAGTTGCTAGGTACGCTTCTAACAAGGAAATCATTTTCATTGCAGCAAAGATGTGGTGGAGCATACATCAAATGCATGTGAATACCGCATTTTTTAATGGTGCCAGTCATTGATGAGGAGGTGTGCATCAAGGAGCCTCAAGGCTTTGAGTTGCATGGGAGGGAATCCCATGTTTGCAGGTTGAAGAAAGCACTCTATGGACTCAAGAAAGCTCCCAGACCTTGATATTTGAGGATCAATACCTACTTGCAGCAGTTAGGATTTGTGAAGAGTGAGGCAGACTCTAGCCTTTACTATACATTGGTTGGTGGGGATCCTCTCATTCTTGTCTTATATGTGGAGGATCGTTGTCTTACTAGATCATAGAGGGTCATCAAGGGGTGAAAGAGAGATCTTGCTTCGGAGTTTGAGATGAAGGACCTTGGGTTGATGCACTACTTTTTGGGATTGGAGGTGTGGCAAAGGACAATCCATATTTTCCCAGGATAGGAACAGTATGCGGTGGATATATTGAGGAGACTCAAGATGGAGAGTTGTAGGCCTATGTCTATGCATATGAAAATCAACTTGAAGAAGTTGAATGCTTATGATTCGAAGTTTGTTTTTCCCACCTTGTATCTACAATTGATTGGTTCTTTTATGTATATGGTCAACACCATACCAGATACCAGTTTTTTGTTAACACCCTTAGTCAATTCATGGTTGAGCCGAGGAGAGGGCACTGGATGGCAACAAAACATGTGTTGAGGTACCTATGAGATACAATATATTATGAGCTAAACTATGTTCAGGGGGATGGAGTCATATTGATTGGTTGCATAGACTTAGATTGGCAAGTAGTGTATTCGACAGGAAAAGCACCTCAAGGTGTTGCTTCAACTTGGGATCAATACTTGTGTCTTGGTTTAATAAGAAGCAGAAATTGGTTCCATTGAGTTCCATAGAGGCTGAGTATATGGCATTGAATCAAGTGTGTTGTGGGGATATATGGATTTGAACTTTACTCTTTGATTTATTTGGTTAGAGGTTGCATCCAACCATCATTCACTGTGATAATAATAGTTGCATCAAACTATTAGAGAATCCAATGTTCCATGATAGGTTGAAGCATAAATAGATCAGGTACCACTTCATCTAAGACTACGCATAGAGAGGATCCATGAACCTTAAATTTATATCTACATATGAGCAGGTCGCAAACATCCTCACAAAAGTTTTACTAAAATGGAAGTTTGTTTTCTTCATAGATAAGCTGGGGGTGGTATGGAATACCTTTCTCGCCAGGAGGAAGTGTTGAGTTAAATAGCTTGGATAGGTACTTCTATAGGCTAAATGTTTGCCTATATGAAGTTGTCCTTGGGGGATTCTCTAGATATTAACTTTATTAATTAATTATAAAGTGAAAGTGACTTTTTTATTTAATAAAGTTAAAATGACTTTGTTAGGGTCCTAACCTAACCCCCCTACTTTATATATGTACAAGGCCATAAGGCCTATTAGTCAATTAGTGGGTAGTTGTTTAATGTAAAAGGACATTCCTTATTATAAAGTTCCTTAGTTGGTTGTCCCTCATTAATAGAGGGACCACAGTTAGTTAGAATTGGGCTATTGAAATACTATATATAGAGTAGTAAGATATGTAATGTGAAGTGAATAATTGTAATTGTATTAGGAGCTTGTGTTTTTGGAGGCTTCCCTCTTGAAGAGACAAGTGAACATTGCCATCTATTTCATCTATTATTCTTCTATTTTCTATATTTCGTATGATTTTTTGGGTTTAAGCATATTACAAGTGGTATCAGAGATCTTTCTTGGGCCAAAGGGGAAGAATTTTCTAAGGATTAGCTCTCCAAACAAGTAATTTTTCCATTTTCACACCAATTGTTTTTTGTGCCACCTCAGGATATGAAAATAGAAAGGCACATAAAATACATAAGGATATAACTTGTTTCAAAGTTTTAGCTTTTATGTTGCTATAATTTTGGAAATATACTCGGTCAAAGTTAAAGGAGAAAAGACATCGGTACAAATGATACCCCTATGATTGAGGCTATTGAAGAAACTTCTCCCATAAAAGAAAAAGAGGAAAACTAAGTCCATCAAGAAGAATCATTGATATATCTTCACACTTTATTTGGTATTTCATCCCCACAAACCTTGAAACTTTAGGGTTACATCAAACATCACAAAGTGGTAGTTTTGCTTGATAGTGGTAGCACCCACAACTTTATTCATCATGATTGGATGACAAACTCCATTGTTATATACACCCAATTCTCAACTTTGAAATTATGATAGCTAATGGAGGGATGATAAAATGTCAGGGGGATTGTGAAAATATAAAACTCAAATCGGCTGATTATCATATCAAAAATCATATGTTGGCTATAGATAGGGGTGGTTGTTTTATAGTTTTGGTAGTACAATAACTATGTACATTAGGTCTAGTTACCATGTACTTCAAGGAATTATACTTGAGATTTACTTGGGACTCTCTTACTCACACCCTCAAAGGGATTCAAGAAGGATCCCCTTAAATCGTAAGTTCTCATCAGATGGAAAAATTATTTAAGAAAGGTCACTCTAGAATTATTGCTCACTTCCATGCCATCGTGGATCTAGATAACACCACACCCAAAATCCATCTTGACCAGCAAATGTTTTTGGACAAACATCAATAGGTATTTAAGACACCAAAGGGTTTGCCCCCATTGACATGAGAGCATGATCATGTTATTCTTTTGATTCTGGGAATTCAAACACCAAATGTAAGACCTTATAGGAATACATTTGCACAAAAGAATGAATTTGAAAATATAATTCATGATCTACTAGATGAAAGAGTCATACATCTTAGCGCTAACCCATATTAATTCGCAGTGGTCATGGTTTTCAAGAAAGAAGTTGCTTGGCTAATTGTCCTGATTTTCATTTCCTCAACAAGTTGACTATCAAAGATAAATTTCCCATCCTAACAATTAAGGGTATTTTGGATGAACTCCATGAAGCTAAATGTTTCACCAAACTTGACCTTCATTTAGGATACCACCAAATAAGGGTGAAGAGGCTGACATTCCAAAGACAACTTTTCAGACACATAAAGGCCATTATGAGTTTTTGGTAATGCCATTTGGACTGTGTGATGCCCCTTCTAGTTTTCAAAGCCTTGTGAATAAAATTTGAGTCCATAACTTCGTCATTTTGTGTTTGTTTCCTTTGATGACATTTGATTTACAATAAAACTTGGGATGCCCATGTACAACATGTTGATAAATCCTTGCAACTCCTTTGCGACCACCAATTATTCATCAAATGCTCCAAATGTGATTTTGGGATCTCTGAGGTTGAATACTTGGGTCAAATGTTTGGAAAACATGGGGTGAAAGTGGACCCCAACAAGATTGTATCGATGCAAGGATGCTCAACCCTAAAACCTAAGGAGCTTGTGTTGATTTTTAGGCCTTACATGTCTATTAGAAGTTTGTGAAGAACTATGGTTATAAAATTGGATTCCCATTGACAACCTTGCTCAAGAAAAATGCCTTTGCATGAAAGGAAATGGAATAACAAGCATTTTCATTTCAAAAGAAATCCATGTGGACCACACCAGTATTAGCTATGCCTAATTTCAATAAGACTTTTGTATTGGAATGTGATGCTTCTGGAAAATGATTGGGTGTAGTTTTAATGCAAGAAGGAATACCCTTAGCATTCGCAAGTAAGTAATTGTGTGACAAGAACTTGGGCAAGTATACCTATGAGAAAGAAATTATGGTCATCCTACATGTAGTTGAAACATGGGGACCATATATAATAGGGAGAGAATTCCAAATCAATATATATCACCATAGCCTAAAATAATTTTTGGAGCAAAGGATCTCATCCCTAGAACAATAAAAATTGGTCACCAAAATGCTTTTTAATGACTATGAGATCATCTACAAAAAGGGAAAAGACAATGTTATGATAGATTCCTTGTCAAGAAAACGTGAGGAAGAGGGATTAAGGCTTTTCCTTATTCTCTCTAGTAGTTGAATGGTTAAATGAAGCACAACAAGAATGGATAACAAATGCTCCTACATATTTTCTAATTCTGAGCACCTCCAAGAAAATCCCAACCCTCCACAAGGTTACCCTTTAAAACAAGATACATTGCAATATAAAGGTGATATTCTCTTGGTACCTAAATCTGCCTTAAAACAAACAATACTAACATAGTTTCATCCATATCCTCTCACAGGTCACTCGAGATTTTAGAAAACTTATGCACACACTAGGTGCTCATGAGTCTTTTGTGAAAGAATGAAAAAGGATATCCTTAAGTTTGTAGTAGAATGTGACACTTTACAAAGGAAAAAGGGTGAGACAGTAAAGAATCATGGGGAATTGCAACCACTACCAATCCCAGCCAGCTTTTGGATCGACATTTCCATAAATTTTATTGTTGGTCTTCCGAAAGCAGGCCCAGAAATTACTCTTCATGGTGGTAGTTGATCAAATTTTCAAATATTCCCACTTTTGTTCTCTCCAACACCCATTTACCCCATCAACAGTGTCCCAAATGTTTCTAGACCATATTTTCAAACTTCATGGAATTCCTACCTCCATTGTGTCATATTGTGATCCCACATTCACAAACGAGTTTTGACAAGAACTATTTAAACTACAAGGTGCCCAGTTGCAAATGAGAACATTTTATCATCCACAAACACATGGTCAAACTGAAGTAGTCAACAAGTTCATTGAAATCTATTTATGATGTTTTGAATCGAAAAAACAACACCAATGGGAGTTGTGGTTACCATTAGCAGAATGGTTGTATAATACCACTTATCACGAGGCTACAAAAATCCTTATGAAACAACCACCCTCAATGCTTTCTTATCTACCATGTACTTCCAAAGTACTTGAAATTAATCATTTTATTCCTAACCGTGATGTCACTCTTTGCACACTCAAGGAAATTTTAGCATTGGCCTAAAATTGCAGGAAACAACAAGTAGACCAACACTACTCGGAACATTCATTCGTAGAAGGTGACCAAGTGTTTTTTCGCCTCGAACCTTATACGCAAACCTCTCTCAAAGTTAAATTCCATAAGAAGCTTGCAACAACGTTTTATGGCCCATATCAAATTGTTCAATGCATTGGTCAAGTGGCCTAGAAATTAACACTTCCATCACATTCCAATATTCACCCATTATTTCATGTCTCTTGTTTGAAAAAGGTAGTGGGCCGGAATTGTTGAGTTCAAACTACATTAAGTGAACTAGATGAGGAAGGATCCACTTGGCTCCAACCAGAAGCAGTTTTGGATAGTAGAGAGTGTTAACTACATCAATGCACTATCTATGAAGTTTTGACTCAGTGGAAGTATACCTCACCAGAAGATGCTACATGGGCGTCATCAACAATTTTGCAGCAATTTCCCCATCTCCAACATTGAGGGCAATGTTGTTTTTGAAGGGGGGGTGCGGATGTTAGGGTCCTACCCTAACTCCCCTACTTTATATATGTACAAGTTGTTGATGTATTTGTAACTTCGGAATGTATTCATCTATGTATCTTATGTATTGTAACCCAATGTTTATTCTGGGATGTATCTATTATGTATTTGAGTCATGTTGTCATGCCCCGATGTTCCGATCGGAAGGATCAATAATGTAAACAAGTCATGTCAAATCATAGTGGGTAACCCTCCGATTGTGTAAGGCCCTACATTTCGACCAAAAATCCGACGGCCGTATTGTCGGATTTTCGACACTATGATTTTTTTTAAGCGTCCGTTGATTGTCGTCGGTTATCCGACATCTTTCCAATCCGTTGGTTAAGCGACAGTTTAGTTTACCGTCGGTTAAACATAAATCGTCGGTTCTCCGACATCTAATTCATATTAAATTTAAAATAAATCCTTTGCAGGCCGTCGCTTAACCGACGGATTATGAAACCTAAACGTCGAGAATTTTTTTATTATAAAAAATCGCCTAGCAAGACGGTTATGAATGTTTAAAAAAAAAAATTCCGTCTCTTAAGCGACGGATAAAAGTGTTTTTAAAAAATAAAATAAAAGAGGATTTCATACCGAATGGGTTCGATGATTCAACCGCTTTCGCTGCATTCTTTCTTTCCCATAGCGCGTAAGTCGCAAGGGCAATAATGGCAAAGATCAACACTGAGGCACCAAACGCTATTCCAATTTTTGCCCCTGAATTTAGACTCTTCGATCCGTCTGAAATAAAACAAACATGAAATCTTTATTCCGGTTTAATCATATGAACATTGAAGAATATCGGGGGATGGAAAGCCAGTACTCAGAGTAAAGTTCAGTTTCTCACCGTCCAAGAGGTCGTAAAAGTTGTAAAACTCTGTTGGTCTGAAATAATAGGGCCCGAATTCTTGTGGAGGTGTGTACGCTTGACTGCTCAAAGCGTAGATAATATTTACGAGCTGTAATCGCTCAAAATTCTTCTTTCCAGGTTGTGGGAAAAGCAGAACTTGTATATTCAGATACCCATTGCCATCAAACGACATGCAACGGATATATACTAACCCCATTGTCAAGTTTAATTCAGTCCATAGGGAATTTTCTAGTTTATGGAATCTGGTTGGATCCGTCAAAATTGAAAAGATGGGAGCTCTGAAGACCATGATACCCACATACGGCATTGCACAACCACAGCTCCCAGGATCGACTTTCAGGAAATCTTCAGGGCATGTGACCTGGTTTTTACAATGCGCTAAATCAGTTTTGTATAAGTAGGTCTGTTGAATAGCTTCCGGGTGGCAAATCCGGCTATTTGATATGTATTCTTGGGAACAAACCGGGTTACCTTCAAGTCTGCGTTTCAAAAAACCAGATAATTACATGAAAGTATTGATGGCTTGCAACTTTGGAGTAAAAGTAGATAACCATAAAAATCGCAGAAATATTGTATTGACAGAAAATTTCAAATAGATACATACAAATGAATCAGAAATCCAGATGAATCATTTTAGAGGGTTATTATGAGAATCCATACAACAAACTTTTGGTATAGCTTTCTCCCAACGAAACGTCCATGATGTTGTTGTATCGAAGGTCTATTGACTGGAGCTGCTTGCTGACATTGCCTTCCATAATTAACAGAGCTCCGTCTATAGAATTATTGGAATTAAAAAAAAAAATCCCTGATAAATGTAGTTTTCCCCCACGGTATTGTTAAGCCCTATGTAGAAAGCACATACAATCCAAAATGTTAAGGAAATTTGTTTTTCTGTCCTTATTCTATACTAAAACCATTTCATAATCTGAAGCAAAATAGAGAGATATACTTCCAAAAACAAAATAAGAGAGAATGACAAGTGTGACAAGAGAATGTACAGGGCAGGAATACTGAACTAATAAAAAATAGAGTACAAAAAACTGCCCTGATATACTATTTGGCATGATTAAGTTGGCATGATTAAGTTGCATGCAGAGAAATTTATTGTAGCGAAAAGTACCTGATGAGGAACTTCAAATATAAACACTTCATTCCAGTTTACTGCACCAACTATATGATTGTTTGTTTCTATCATCAATGGCCTAAGACATCTAGACCTTGCACTCTGAGGAAAAGGCTTTTGATCCTCTGATGCTTGTGTTGTGGTTACTAAATGGAGAGCAAAAAAAAAGTTTTGGCCACTGCCATCTTCAGTCAACATTAACTCCTGTGAAACAAAGCAAGAAGAAAACCCAGATTTGCACAATACCATCAAAAACAAATATTAACAATTAGTCACCATAAGAAAACAAAGGATAAGAACAGAATGAATCTCTTATACCCTTGCATCTAAAATATGAACAGCAACATAGTATCGAGAAGCCTTTGTCTCTGTGACAGCGTTCAATCTGTCAGGAAATCTTGGAGGTGGAAGGTGCACATGAACATTACTGTCAGGCCTCAATAGCTTAATATCTTCAAAATTGTCTCTGTACTGTCGGATATACAAATCACATCCAAGTCTATTTTCTATGACTAATTTCTCAGAATCATTAACTTCTAGAGCAGATGCATTCCGATTCAATACATGTCTGCCATATTCATTAATATCCTGTTTTTCGTTGGGAGTCGTCAAAAATCAGTAGTATAAATTAGTGCAACTATATGAAAATCATATGAAACAGCTTCAAGGAAACACTTAGACATTAACTAGGAAGAAAGTATATTATCTCAAATAGAAACCTTTTCAAGCTGCATTGCCATACGGGCTTGCTGTTCATGATCTACTTGTTTGGATTGTTAACAGGTGCAATTCATTGTGCTCTTCCAATGCTGTTATTACAGCCTAGGCCTAGAAGAGAGGAAAATTGGAGCATTCCAGAGGAATTCAGACCTGGTAAACCCAAGCCTACTGAACCATTTAATCTACCCAGAACTCCTGCTTGCAATGATTCAAGAGCACGAGCAGACAGGTGACCAGATTGAGCAAGAACTTGCAAATCACCAATTCCATCTACTTGGCAAAGAGAACCAAACAAAGATTCCCTGCCTCCTCCGGGACACATGTAGTTATGGAGAAGTATTCATGTAGAAGATTTTTATGGATCGAGATATGCACAGAAAATAAGATTGAGAAAATCCTAAATTGGGTTTATTTTCTCAGTATTTTGGTATGCGGATAATTTTATTTATCTATAAACTATTAAACTTTGATTATGAAAACCATGTGCAAAAACAAGAAACAGTTTACCGTTTTCCATGATTTATGGAAACATGGGATTGTTTTTCAAAACCATGGGTAAAAACAAGAAATGGTTTTATGGATATAAAGAAGAAATTATTTATATTTTGGGAAATTTATTCATAAGGATATTGTATTTATCATTTTCCTGGAAATTTTAAAGAAGCTCAAACGCATGAAGATAAAATGGTGAATGTGAGAAAGACTTAGTAAAGTTTAGCATGAAATATCCTCAACAAGATAATGGTGGACTCCCGATCTTCTAAATTTATGGTCGAGATTTTACAAGATGGCAGAGTTCGTGAAAGACTTTGGGTCAGCAACAAATTCCTCCAATTTAGGAGATAAATCATGGAAAATTTTCTTAAAAAGTAAAATCCTCTTGAGACTAATCCATAACTTTATTTCCAAATCAATTTTAGTCAATTTGTCTTAAATTTGTTGAAGAAAGATCAGCAGTCAAAGATAAAATCCCAGGCAGAGTTTAATTATTTGATGATTATAGTTGGCAAAGTAGGGGCAGAGGAAAAGTTTGAACCTTCTCGATGATTAATCCAAAAGCCCAAATTTAGCAGGCAATCACAGATTTCAATTCTAGCAGCTCCAAGATTAAATGACGGCTGGGAGCAAATGAGTTTAAGGTTGTACATCTCAAAGCAAAGGATCAACGTTCAAAGGATTAGTTCAACAGGTCAAACTCATAATTCTAGAAGAGATGTAGTACATCATGTGTAATTAAGCCTTGTGGGAGCTCCTTGGAAAGTATTTCAGTCTTAGTTAGTGTCAATCAGAAGGCAACAACAGGATATCTCGGAAGCAGTTCAGAATCCAAATTGAAATTAAGACAAACTATTGAACTGTAAGTAACAGGAAAACTAGCGCTTCAGAATTTTCGGCAGAGCCCTCCATACATGAAAATCAGAAAGTGCTGTCGAAAGTTCTGTAGGTGGAAATTTTTCATAGTTTTGCATTTTTGGAGTTTCTAGCCTGTCCAAAAGGATGTTAAAATCGTGAATGGCCATCAAATGCATGCTTGTCTACTTCCCAAAATTGGTCATGTGCCCAAGGAAAGATCTAGTTCCAAGATTTGGAATAGTCAAAGATGAAGCTAAAAAAGTGGATCTAAAGATTTGTTAACAGATTTTATGTTTTAAATCAATAAATCTGATATGAAATCAAATTTTGCTATTCCCATGTATCATATAGGACTCGATCCATTTATTGGTGGATCTTAGATCTGTTTTAAGATTAATCATTGTATCTATAAAAGACTAGATGGAAACAGGATAGGGAGTTCGGTTTTGGGCTTTGGAGGCAGTCCTATGTTATTAATCTTTGTATTCAGGACTACATAATGGATGCCTACATTTCATTATTGAAGATTCTATGAGTTCGGTATCAGTTTGTGTCTCTTTACGTGCTCATCTTTATTTCTTCTTATTGGAATGAAATGATTATTGATGTAGGATACATTAATGATCCATGTTCTATAAATTCCTAAGCAGTGAAGAATTCACTGAGATTG
>LPNX010742836.1:309965-321354 GCA_001517045.1 Pseudotsuga menziesii
TTCATACCTAAAGGAGACACTGTGACCCTCGACTGGCGATATGGAAACTCTCAACAACCCCCATTCCTGGTCCAAAATGTAAGGTAATGCCAGATTGTGCACACAAATGTATCCAAGAACACGTACACAGACAAAAAGAAAAAGAAAGAGATGGGGAAAAAATAAAACAAAAAATTTCAAGCATCAAATGAAGTGTGGTATAATAGGTAATTTGAGAAATAATATTTGATTGTACATCCTCCACTCATCCACTCAGTGCATTTTTTCATTCATTTCAAGATCAGAAATAAGTTGTACATCTTATGCTGACACAGAAGTAAAAAGAAGACAAGAAAATAAAGCAAGAGTGGACTCACCACACGAAGCATAGACTGCCAAAAGCTTGGTGGTGAAGGTGGTCCACCAAATGGATCATTTGGATCACCATTTCCATTGTCATAAGGACCTCCAGGACCCATGCCATATCCACCCATTGGCCCCCCTATCCCATTATTATACATTCCACCAAATCTATTTGATCCACCATATCCTCCTCTATACATATTGTTGCCATAAAGACCACCACCATATGATCCTGCCAACCCATAGCCTGAATTGTAATTTGTCATAGAACCATAACCTGAATTATAATTTGTCGTAGAACCATACCCTGAATTCAGCAGAATACAAGGTTGTCAAATGTGGAATGTCATAATAACACAACTACAATTTAAAAAACAATATGCAACAATACTGCTAGCTTGTACTGATAGTGGATACTAATGCTAACATGACCAATGTTAAATTTTAACTTACTAAAATAAACTCAAAAAATTATGAGTACATTAGTTAAACATGATATAATGCAACACATTTACCTCCATAGTTACTTCCGTAGCTACCCTGCTCCCAAGGTCTTGCTGGCATAGGTCGACCAACAGTGCTTCTGTTAGCAAGTGGCACATTTCTTTCAGTATCAGAATTCTCTCCTGTTTTTGCTACTCCAGATGATTCGACCACAGTACTTGTGGGTCCAGTTGAAGAAGGCCTAAATGGAGAAGCCCTGGATGAACTTCCAACACGTTCCCAAGGCTTGGGTGGAGGAGTATTACCTATTTATTTCATAAAACCAAAAGAAAAGATAAAGTTAGGGCCAACTTCCAAAAGTATACAACTCACAATACTAATCCTAAACTTCTCTGAGTTCTCAGAGATCTATATGCCCTTTGAAGATTTTCTATTCAGTTTACAGTTCGACAAGTATTGTTGTTGATAAGTGATTTAACTGAGTGGAAGAAATAAAATAAATATGGAATTCAAACACTGAAGGCAAATAAATAAAAAAATAAAACATTTTTTATGCCTGGAAAGTGTCAAAAGTTTCCAGCTAACGTCCTTTACAGACAAAATAATAACAATATTGGATTCAAAACAATACATTTCACTATTCTACCAATGAAATTGTTTATAAGGGCATACTTATTAAGTAGAATACAATATGAAAAATTGACAACTAGACCTTTCAATAACAAGCTAAGAACATGCCTGTTCATTTTGAAGGATACTTCCAAATACCTCTGAAGTGTGAGTGAAAATTATGGAAAACTTGAAGGTGACATGGGTTTGTTTTGAATTTATGCTTGCTTTCGAATCTGGAAGGTGACTTGATATCGTCATTGATCAAAACATCTGATGAGAATTTTGAGGTCAGCTTAACTGGGTTTAAGACACCCTAAAGAACTCAGAAAGCAGTAAACTAAACTCTAGACCATTTGCACCTTTTCTCTGGCAAGTTTTTTGGCCAAAATCCGGCTGAAATTGTTCAAAGGATAGTTTTCATTGATTGGAATTGCATAATTTGGGTGCCCCAAGGCTAATCGAGGATCCTAAATCCATTTCTGCGGGAAAAATTGCAATTTTAACACTGAAAATCTCATTTTCAACAACAAATCGTGCTGCCGGATTCCGACCAAACTGGCCTGAAAAGGTGCAAATGGTCTAGAGATTAGCCAACTCTACTCGGAAATGCAACTCTCATCCACATCAGGCATTTTTCAAATAACATGGTTGGCCTCCTAGCATTTTTGGGCACCCAAGACAAAGAGTTGCAGAGATGTAAATCTGACTTCCAGAGCCTTTGACCATGGAAGATGACTGGCAATCAAAATTGCCAAGGATGGTAAAGCACCCCCTTTAGCCACCCCATGGTTGTAACTTTTGCACTTGTTTGGCCACTTTGTCTTTGTTAGCTTTAATACTTCAAATATCGGTGCCCCTCCATTTATTTTAGAATCTCTATGCTAACTTATCCAGCACATATGAACTCAGCATACACTCTCTTTTAGATCATGGCCATCACACCTTTCAACAAAGACATTGATCTTCTCTGTTCAGCACCCATCCTTTTGCAGGCTCCAACATTTGCAACTCAGATTTCAGCTCTCAGTTCTCTTCACTCCCATGTCTACCACCAAGAATTCAGCCACGGGGGAAAAGGAGGCATCCCTGAAATGCAGAAGGGACACTATCTTCGGGGAATGCTCCTGCTTCAGTATTTAAGCTAATTCAAAGAAATTCTGCCCAAGAGAACCCAAGCTCCACTTGAGCCAAGCCTGGTTTGACCACTTCATACAAGAAGCCGGTCTTCACCATCTCTTCCACTTGGATTCTTTGCAAGACCCAGTAAACACCAGGAAGAGGCATGACTAGCCCTGGGGGGGCTGGGAAGTAGACTGGAAATAATTGACGAAGAGGGTAAAAAGCATCCCAATAAATTTGGGAGAATTAAGAGTGTTTAAGAGAGGCAACCTAACTTTATAACGCACATCCTTACTGAAATTGAATACCTCAAAAGCAGCATAAATAAGTTTGACTGTGGTCTGGAAGATACAAGAGATGGCATCTTCCAAAATGAATGAGGAATTTGCAGACAGATTGAAAAAAAGCTCACATGTGATGAACCACTAATAATAGAAGAGGAATCTGCCCTATGAGGAGGCAATGTATATGCGCCCAAGCCATTCCCATAAGATTCCAGCTTTAGCTATGTTTTTGAATGTTCAGCTTATTAGGGATGAATTAGATAATCTAAGAATATTCTATGAACAATGTATGTAAGCCTTCAATACAAGTAGGCCTACCTTATGGGAAATGAGAAATATCAATGATGCACATTGGTTTTCTGTTGAATATGCCCAGTTACTTACATCAATTTCAATAAGCCTGTCCACCACTGCCATAAGTATTCTACTACCAATAATTTCCCCGACAGCACTGCTCTCCACTCTAAGCATGTTCTCAACATACAAAGCATTCCACTGAAAAGAATAAGACAAAAAACACAATTATTCCACATAGACATAATCATTTTTTATTATAACCATGACATTTCTTAGTATGTGCTCGGAACTATAGAATGCTGATAGCTGTAAAGAATGACATCATAAAGAATATTCAATTTACAAAAACAACAAACTATGATACCAAGTGTCGTGTACACATATGCCTAAAGCCAAATGTAAACAGACTAAAATATAAGAAGATCTTTGTACAGCCATCACATACAAATATAAAATCTCTGTGCTCAATGTAAAGGACTGATCCATCTCTGATCTGCTCTGCCAAAAATGAGGTAAAGCACCCCCATACAACTGGTGTAAACATGTCACAGGGACAAATCTGTAGGATACCATGTGTAGAAATGGATAGATAACAAATGACTGCTGAGGGTTAGAGTGCTGATAGAAGATGTATTTGACAGGCCTGCGTGAATGAGACAAGTAAATAGCAAAATTACTCCAGAAATCAATAAAATGACTATGGCGAACTCTCTAGGCAGAAGCTATGGTTTTTAGAGACCCTAACTATGGGTTTCCCTTTGCTATTCTTGGGCAAAGTTGGGTCCAAACTTTGGTTGTGCTTCTCCCCATTTACAGTTAAAATAGCTAAGGAAAATCTTGGTTTTTAAAGCTTAGTTGAAGAAAGGATAATTGTTGTTTCCCAAATGTGTGGAAGGAGAAAGTGTAAGTCGGCTTCATATCCAGGTTTGACCTTTGTTCAGTGGGTCATTGTTCACTCTAAATGATTGGCTATAGTTGTGAGTAGAATAGGAAGATTTTCAGTGGGAAAATAAAGCTGCCTTTTCCATGTTTATTCTCTAACTTGCATGAGAATTACCTGGCATCAATTTTACTTGGAGAATAGCAAGTCCAAACAGCAAGACACAGCAAGGAAAGGTCTGTTGGGCAGCCATACTTTTTTGGTCTCAATGGCAGTGAATAAACATTTAATTAATGGCAATTCTAACTAATGACAAAAGGATTAGATGAGGGGGAAGAATTGTCCTTTTCTACCTTGGGTAAAAAAAAGAAGCCAACAACACCAACTACTCATCTAGTGCAGTAGTTATTCTTAATGCGACCTGCATGCAAAGTTTATGGGATTTTGGGTTTTATTATTTTTATTTCTCCCAGCAGTGGGATCAATTTGGTTTAAGGAGGAGGCATTTCTTTGTATACATCTTACAGAGACTGTTTAGAGGTTAGACAGTTCGTTCTCTTGGCAATATTGTAGCAATGGACAACTCTTTACACTACCATTCACGAGATCTAGACCACTACCTCCATTGCAAGTAAGGAAATCCATGGCAGCCATCACATACAAATATAAAATCTCTGTGCTCAATGTAAAGGACTGATCCATATCTGATCTGCTCTGCCAAAAATGAGGTAAAGCACCCCCATACAACTGGTGGAAACATGTCACAGGGACAAATCTGTAGGATACCATGTGATGGCCTAATGCCTTCATACAGCAGATGTGTTTGGACTCTCGAGAAGATCTTTGCTCAATGCACTATGCACATATTTCAATATCTGACAGGCCAGTGTTTCAGATGTAGGTAGACTGGATAAAATAGGGTCTAGTAAAAGATATATGCTAAAACTTTACTCAATGTTTTCTTATGTTTATTGCTTCAAAGGACTCTGCTATGACACATGTTTGCGCGAGAGCTTTGCTCAGTGCACAATAGGTTCTTTTGACCTGCCAGTGTTTCAGATGCAATTAGACTGCTGAGATCCATGAGTCTATTAAAGACATTTCCTAAAACTTTATACAATGCTGAAATCCTTATGAGGTTTGGTGCTGCTTATTACTTGCCTGAATGGATGGTGTTGTGCGCTGAAAGTGCCATAAAGAAGTGACTTTGGCTATGAAGATGGGCCTTTCGTGGAATTAAAAAGGTTGTTCAAAATGTGTTGGCATTACAGTCATATTCATATCAATGGGCTTATCCAGCAAAACATAAATCCACTATGTTGAAGATTCTATATGGATATCTGGATTATTATACAGCAAAAGGTTCTCCTCCTAATTGTTGCATATAGACAAACAAATTCTCAACACTGACTAATGAAACTCATTCGCATGCTATGGCCTCATGCTGTGTGACCTGTACAACTTCAAGATGTAATTTTTAGATAGCAACTAGGAAAAGATGAAACTTACTAGCATAAGATGAAATTTTTAGATAGCAACATTGCGACCAAAGATGAAACTACATGACATCGTTTATCAACAGCCATATTCAAATGAACACTTAACTTTTACTATTTGAGTGTCTAGAAAGTGAAGTTGTTTCCATCCACTAAGCTTTTTATCTACTTCCAATCCAGCATATCTAGAAGCCATAAAACCTCGCTGTCGGAGTTCGCAGCATCGAAAAAGTCCACTTCAATGCCAAAGACGTCCATGTTGTCGTCTTGAGCATCCACCAGCAGTAGTGCAAACCAGGCTCTAATCTCTGATACAAACGGATATGAGGGAGAAACTTGCAAATAATCATAAGCAAGGGCCCTGTATGCCGATCCATCAACATAATCGAAGCCAGATTTATCAATAATGTAAATCCTGGTTGGCTAGGATGTAGTCTACCTTACTAATTCCCCCAACATGAGGGAAACATGTGAAACTGTTGGAGTTAGGAAAGTAGGGGAGACCATTCAAGATTGACAAGTCATGGGATTCCTCAAGATGCAGGAAGTGTTTGTTGTACGTTGAGAGGGGTCCCATGGAATCATTTGAGAACTCGTGCAAACCAAGTTGGCTTGATCTTCCGGAGGCAGAAAGCCTCCTCTGACCTATGATGCAGGGGAATCTTTAGGGACTTGGCATGGGCATAGAAGTCCTTGAGAAGGTTGACTTCCCCATTGCAGAGTATTGCATGATATCATCATACAGGTCCTAGCACTCATCTCTGTTTGAATCTCTATGTGGAACAAACTCTGAAGAGGTAGTTTTCAAAATAAGAAACCACAAAATAAATGCCCTGAGAGATGGGTTATATGTTGCTGACCTTGTCCCACATGAATTTGGCAAGTTCATTTGAGGTGACCACTATAGCTCTACCCTAAAGAAAATCCCGATAAAGCCAAGCTACTCTTCCTGAGCCTTGAACACCTTCTAAGATCAGTGGTTTATAATGCAATATTTGACAAATTTTAATCACCTAACACCGAGAGCATTCTGCATTGCATTCAAGGATCTTGTGTAGGCCTTCTCTAACATGCCACTGAGCTTAATGGCCTTCTGTCTATCAAAAGGAACCTGCAGTCTGCAAAAATGGGCCTCGAGTAAATAAAATGGACACTACATTTACATTGTCATAATCTAAAATCCATTTGGGGTAGAGAAAATAGATATGCTCATGCATGTCCTTCTACAACCAGGTCTAATATGCGCCTCATGATTGAAAAACTTTGGGGTGCATGCGTGAGTTTAATATTCGAAATGCCAACCATTTGCCTTAATTCCATCCTTCAGCTTTGCAAATATGAGGTGCATATCACACCTGGGTTGAGAATTCCAGATAACATCCTCGTGCCACACAACTTCAAGGTGCATATCAGACCCAGGTTTAGATGAAAACAATGCATTGATATGCACATACAAAGTATTTATAGATCATGCCCACCCCAGCCCCAACACCTCGCTTCTCTCAGTGCAGTGAGAAATAACAAACCCACAAGCAATTCCAGGCAATGAACTCCATATAGATCTATTGATATGTATTGAAAAATCTGAACAGAATATAAAAGCTAGTTGGGTATAAAATCTACTTTGGCATTTATCAGAAGAGAACAAAGCTCTTATAAGGAAAGATTTAGAGATTCACTTGGTAGTGGCTAGCTCAAAGCAGAGCACAGATTTGCAGACCTCGCCCTGTGAACAAAAACAAGGAATCAAGGTCCCTTTTGTCTGTTATATACAAAATATAGTGCAAAAATTAAAGCACTGCTATAAGCCTGAGAGGATTCTTTGGATTGACATACCACACCAAATGTCGATGAATCAAAATGCACATTACTAAGGCACCTCAGCTACTCAGCTTTTCTAATGGATGTTTTGTTCTCTACAAAACCCAACTTCCTACCCAAAGCTTCCATATCCATCCTTATCCTTCGTTGTTGTCCGCAATGTATTATTAAGGGACTTTGTTCTGAGGAGAAATACCACTTCTCTTCGTGGGTAAATTTCGTGGTTTCATAAAACGTGATGTTTTTATATATATTATATATTTAATTTTGATATTTGTATTTTATGTTATTAACATTGGAGCCGTCGCTTAAGCGACGCTTTCTAGCTATCCGTCGCTTAACCGACGGTTATGAGAATAGCCGTCGCTTCACCGACGCTTGTGGCCACATTTACAAAAAAAAAATGTATCTTTGTGATTTTTGGTAAGTTTAAAAAGAGAAATACACGCGTCGTCATATTTTTCCGTCGAATTTTGGATCGAAATGTAGTAGTGAGGGTTAAAGTCCCCGCAATTCTGGGGCACTAGGGTTATTAGACTCTCCTAGTAGAGGTTGGCCCTAGTAGGGTTTTATTCATGTCAGGATTAGTATAGATAGAGAGCTGGGATCTCTATTTAGCACACATCACTCACACACTCAAGTGTAGCGCATAGTTGAGGAAGGAAAAGACACTAGGGCTAGACAAGAAGAAGATTACTGCTGTTGGGAGTGCATTTTACTGTTTTGGGGTTTTACATCTTATGTTGATTCTATCTCTAAGGAAGTTGTGGGGTTTTCTCCATTTATGGTTTCCCCGATCAAAAAAATTGTGTTCATTGTCTCTTGTGTTTGATTGTTGTACTTGTTATTCTCTCAGTAAAGATCCTAACATAATGCTGGCTTAATGTTGAAAAACTAACATGGTATCAGAGCTAACCTGAGAAGAAGACACTGCGCAGCTACGGGAACTAGGGCTTCCTAGTTTGTGGATCTTCCTCCATAGATTTTCAGCAAAAGTAAGGTGGAACAACTCTCCTCCTTAGGGCGCATATTTTTGTCGAAGCAGAATCCAATTCTGAGGTTTTTCAGTTTTGGACCTGTCACTACTTTCGAAAATTAGGGCTTTTCACAGAAGATGAATTTTTCAGTGAGCCTAGGCTTGGATTTATCTCCTCCCCAAAATCAAAGTTAGGGACAAATTTCAAGGCATTTGGGTGGACAGAACTCTGGAAAAGAAAAACCCTAATTTTCTCCTGAACTTGCTCTGCAGGATTTCAGCTCAAGTTTCAGATTCGACATCTTGTACCTGGTAAGATCTAAAATCTTTTGTATTTCCATTTGAGGTTCTTAGTTAAGATGTCTCATCATACCAAGCTTGATGAAAAGCTTGAGGGAGCTGATAACTTCCAAGCCTGGAAGTATAGGATCTCCTTGGTCCTGGAAGAAAATGAATTAGACTCCTACATCCATGAGGAGGTTCCAGTTCCAGAGGCAGATAGATGAGGCAAAGGCCTTACATAAGAAGAAGATGGTTATGGCAAAGAGGATCATTCTTGATTCTATCAAGGATCACCTTATCCCACAGGTGTCCTCTCTCAAGACACCTAAAGCTATGTTTGATGCCCTAACCAAATTGTTTGAAGGGAAGAACATCAATAGGAAGATGACCCTAAGAAACCAACTGAAGAATGTGAAGATTCAGAATGCAGAAACAATCCAATATTACTTCACAAGAGTTTCTCAGATCAAAGAGCAACTAGAAGCAGTTGATGAAGAAGTGGAAAATGCAGAGATTGTAATGACTACATTGAATGGCCTTCCTAGGTCATGGGATTATTTCATCCAAGGAATCCATGCTAGGAAGAAGTTAGTCAAGTTTAGCAAACTATGGGAAGAGTGCTCTCAAGAAGAAGCTCGGATAGCAGCTTGAGAAGAGAAGATCGAAAGTGAAGACCAAGCTCTTATGGTACACTCCAAGTCTCACTCCAAGTCAAGCAAGAGAAAATCTCATGGTTCTAGAGGTAAGCACTTTCATAAAGATAATACTAGAAGAGATGTATCTAGGATCATATGCTATACTTGTGATGAAGCATGACACTATGCAAGGAATTGTCCTAACAAACAAAAGATAGTAAAGAAGAGCAACAAAAGAAGACATCATGCTCATGTTGCAGAGGATGATGAACCATCCAGAAAGAGATCCAGATATGAAAGTGAAGATTCTTTAAGTGAGGATGAATATGTTCTGATATCAGCTCTCACAGGTAACATTACTCATGGTAGTGATGATTGGCTTATAGACAGTGGGGATTACAAACATATGACTAGATTCAAGGAATCCTTTGTGAGACTGTTAGAGCATGAATCACCTCACAAGGACTCAAGAAGAACCTTCTCTCCATATCAGCATTAGATGCAAAAGGAATGCAGGTTGCATTCATAGATGGTCAAGTCATCATGTGGCCAAAAGGAAAGACTATCGATGATGCGGTAGTAATTGGAGAACAAGAAGGAGGATTATACAAATTGAAGGGCCGTCTAGAACAAGCCTTGGTCCACGACACAATAGATCCAAGTGAAATTTGGCATAGAAGGCTTGCACATGTGCATTACAGAGCACTACCTATTGCAAGCAAAGCTGTCGAAGGTCTTCCAGAAATTCAAGCAAAACATGATGGGGTTTGCAAAGGATGTGTGAGAGGAAAGAATACAAAGAAGACATTTCCGAGCAGTGAAAGCAAAGCAAAAGGAATCTTGGAAATCATCCACTCCGATGTATGCGGTCCTATGTCATAAAACTCTCTAAGCGGGTATGCATATTATGTTTCTTTTATTGATGAATTTTCTAGGAAGACATGGGTTTACTTCATGAAGAACAAAGACGAAGTATTCAGTAAGTTCAAAGAATTTGAAGCCTTGATCGAAAACCATACTGAAAAGAATATCAAGACCATTCAATCAGATAATGGCGGAGAAATCACTTCAAATGGATTCAAAGAGCTATGCAAAGAATCACGTATTAAGAGGGAGTTGTCCACTCCTTATAATCCACAACAGAATGGGGTTGCGGAATGGAAGAACAAAACTATCATGGAAGCTGCAAAAGCAATGCTTCATGATCAAGACCTTCCTATGCATCTTTGGGCAGAAGCTGCCAGAACAGCGGTGTATGTACAAAACCGTACTCCACATAGAGTACTCGAGAACAAGACTCCTGAAGAAGTCTTCTCCGGCAAGAAACCAAAAGTCAGCCATCTCAGAATATTCAGCTGGCCTGTGTACATCCACATTCCAAAAGAGAAGAGGACTAAATTAGATCCTTCAGGAAAGAAGGGCATATTTGTGGGATACTCTGAAAGCTCGAAGGCTTACAGAATATATTTCCCAGGATATAAGAAGATTGACATCAGCAGGGATGTGACATTTGATGAAGACACAGCTTACAACAAATCCAAAAAGAGACCTGCTGAAGAACCTAAAGAAGCAGAAGCACCCATAATTCATGATACAACCATGTTACGGAGAGAAATTCCTATGGCTTGGGGTACCACAACAGACAGCTAGACTCCAGAAATCAATCTTTCCCAATATGCAATAGAAATAAACAAGCTAACACTAAAGGACTGAACCTCGTACCTTATTCCGGACGGTTGTAGTTGATCCCCGTTGAGCTTTCCAATCTTCAGCTTGAATTGTTATAACACGTCCTCAACAACAAGTAAACAATAAAAGCATACTATATTTCATGGTGTTAGATCTATTCTAGCATATATAATCAATAATGTATAAGCATTTGACATATTCCAATGGAAACAATATTCACTCAAATACACATTACTGGATAGGAAAAGATATTTCTATTAATAAGAATCAGAGATTACAAGTGACAACCTCTGACGGCACGTCTGCGAATCGGAGAAACTGAATCCCCCACTTGGGCCTCCACCACCTCAATCCTCCATCACTTCGATAGCAAGCTTACTAGTGAAAGGCAAGCTTGGGAAGAACAAAACAATGCTCCAAGGGACAAAGGGATGCAGACTCAAGCATAAATCTTGGCAACAATGGACTATAGTTTCGTTACTCTCAAAGTTCTCTTATGCTTTCAATGTACC